>PVIU01005994.1:0-106504 GCA_004026605.1 Ondatra zibethicus
GGGAATATGGCATTTAAATATTTAATTATTAAAAAAACTTTTTATAACAAAAAGAGACAGGTTGGCTCCTAGCAGCAGCACTCTACTTCCTCCAAAGAAGACAGAAGACAAAGGGGCAGAAAACAGTATCCATCCTCACTTTATTTCAACTGCCAAGCACTGACTACTGGGTAAAACTGCCTTTCATCTAAACTGAAGATCACCAGACAATGGACCTAATCACTGGAATCGACAGCCTAGCTGCTCAGGTCAAGGTAGGCTTGTCTTCCTATAGATTTCTTAGCCCAGAGGATCTTTTGGCGCCTGGAAGGCCCTGTGCAAAACATCAAAAGGCAAATACAACCTTTAGTGACCATGGAAGACCCTGAGGAGAAGCTCTAGGTGCCAACCAAGTAAGTTCTCTGTCATTTTTTAATCAATAGCTCAGTAAAATCTTATCCTTCTCAAAGATCTTTGATACAGTTTGACAGCTGAGAGGTTTTGTCAGTTTAAAAGGACAACCTCACCAAGCAAATTTCAGTAAAATACAAATACAAGTTATTAAAATGGGTACCTACAAGTTATAAAGGTGTGAGGATAAATACAAGTTATCAAATTTCTCTCTCATGCTGCCTTTCATAGTCTTAAAAATACTTTTCATTGTGCAAAAACATCTCTCACAATCATTCTGCTGCTGTTTAAAACTTATGTTTTCACAAACCCAAAAAATTCTTGTAAGTTCCAGAGCATTGAATTGAAGGATCCACTTAAACAGGTCAGATACACTCCTTTCAATTTCCTGGTTCTAAATTTTTTTTCCTAACATAACTTTGTCTTCTGTTCTGCCAATACCTTAGACAGGTGTAAGAGACAGCAGACATTTCCATACCACAAACACTGGACTGTTGGCTGAGGTTTTCTGTCCTGCTCAGTTCCCACAGTCATTAAGTCCCAAAGAAATCACACAGAGGTAATTCTACATTAGTTATAAACTGATTGGCCCATTAGCTCAGGCTTCTTATTAACACTTATAACTTATATTAGCCCATTATTCTTGTCTATGTTAGCCACGTGGCTTGGTACCTTATTTGGCGAGGCAGTCACATCTTGCTTCTTCTGTGGAAAGAGCTTCTATCTTCCCAGAATTCTTCTGTTCTCATTGACGTGCCTCTACTTCCTGTCTGGTTCTCCCGCCTATACTTCCTGCCTGGCTACTGGCCAATCAGCATTATTTAAAATATAATTGACAGAATACAGACCAATGTCCCATAGGATTTCCTTCTGTCTTTGTGTTGCTTTCATTGGTTAATAAAGAAACTGCTTTGGGCCTCTTGATAGGGCAGAACTTAGGTAGGCAGGGAAGACAAAACAGAATGCTGGGAGAAAGAAGGGGGGAGTCAGAGAGATATTATGGGGCCCCTGCCAGAGTCAGACATGCTGAATTTTACCCGATAAGTCATTGCCATGTGGCGATACCCAAATTATATTAAGATGTAAGAATTAGCCAGTAAGAAACTAGAGCTAATGGGCCAAGCAGTGTTTTAATTAATACAGTATCTGTGTGGTTATTTCAGGGCTAAGCTAGCCGAGCGGCCAGGATGAACAAGCAGGCCCAGGCCCTCCTCCTTGCAAAACTGGACAGGAACAAAAAGACCAGCTACCCCAGGATGTGACCAGCACCCAACTTTCTCAGGTTCTCCCCTAAGATGATGCCCACAAATAAGCAGGAAGCAGTCTTGAGAATCTGCCATCCCAATTCCTTTAACCTGTTGTGCCTAACCTCCTGCCTTTTTATTATAAAAAAGAGATGGGAATGTAATGGTCTATCCTGTCCCTTTAAAAGACAAGCTCTGCCCACTCCCCCTCCCCCCAGTCCACTCGAGGCAGGCAGATCTTCCTTGGATCTTCCTTCCATTTCTAGCCTGAATCCCTTCCTTTCAGTCTCTCCCAAAGAGGCAGTTTCTGCCTTGCTCCCTTCTCCCCACTTCTCCCCTTCCACTCTTCTCTATTTCTCTCTCTCTCTGCCTCCCTCTGCTCTTCTCCCTTCTCCCCCTTTCCTTCCATAACCCACTAAATAAATATCCAACCTCACTCTTCATGGCGTGCCTACCTATCTGTCTCTCACCTGCTGGGGCTCCTTGTGGGACAGGTCTCTGTCTCTCACCTGCCACGTGTATCCCTGCCTGGGACTTACTGCTCCTTGTGTTCCACTGCCCACTGCCACCACTCAGGACACTGCACCCACCATGCAGCTCCCTGCCTAGGCTCCCTGCCTGGGATCAGCTGCCTCTCATGGCATGCAGGTCACTTGGGAACCTACAGCATTTTACTTAAACCATAACAGTCTTAGTTAGGTTTCTATTGCTGTGATGAAACACCGTTACCAAAAACAAGTTGGGAAGAAAAGGGTTTGTTTGGCTTATACTTCTACATTGCTGTTCATCACTGAAGGAAGTCAGGACAGAAAGTCAAACAGGGCAGAAACCTGGAGGAAAGAGTTGATGCAGAGACCATCGATGGGTGCTGCTTGCTGACTTGTTCCCCCTGGCTTGCTTAGCCTGCTTTCTTATAAAACCCAGGACCCACCAGTCCAGGAATGGCACCACCCACAGAGGGTTGGACCCTCCCTCAACAAGTACTAATTAAGAAAATGCTCTCTACAGGCTTCCCTACAGCCTGATCTAATGGGGGCGTTTTCTCAGCTGAGGCTCGCTCCTCTGGGATGACTGTCCCTTGTATTAAGTTGTCATAAAACTGTCCCAGCACAGTTACTATAGTATGTTCTACGTCTCTTAAACTGTTAGGTCCCCCTTCTCATATAAAATCTAATAAACACTGTAAGGTAGACAAATGTGGAGCTCCCCTCGGCAGCCTTTGTGTGTGGTGTTGGGGACAGAGAAGGACTTCACTCCGTGAGTGTTTTCACCCACAGCGTCTGCTGTTCTAGAGCCCAGGTCCTCTGAAAATCTGTTCTCCACATCAGAATTATACCTAATGAATCAGCACTGCTGTTTCCCCCTGGCCAAAGTTCAAGAAGACTCAAGTGTCACCCGGTGGAGCATCCAGGGTAATGAATAATGAAAACTGGCAGGCACTTCTCCCACTCCACTTCAATCGTCTATTGAGAGCATTTGGCTCGCTTGACATAGCAGTGTTTTAGTTCCAATCAGATACCCTTTGTCGTTTGTGCTTCTGTCCTAGGCAAAACAAAGAAACACATAATCCAGGCATTCCTCCCCGACAATATAAAGCAAATGTTTCATCTCCGCAACATAGGAAAGTGAATTAAACAGAATGCTTGTCACCCCAGTACTTAGAAGATGGAGCCCGCACAAAAGTCGGGAGTTCAAGGACACCCTCAGTTACGGGAGATGTTCCAGACCAGCCTAGACAAACTACATGACATATTGTCTCAAACAAGAACAGAAGCAAACATATAAACAAAAAAAAATACTATTTTATTTCTTAAAAAGTGATTGAAAGCGGTAGAAGAATATCTTTTAATATAATCTATCATCACAGTTTCTGTGTTGTTTGAGGTAGCCCAGGCTGGCCCAAAATATCCTATGAAGTACAGATTGTTCTCAAATTCCCACTCCCACTTCAGCCTTCCGAGTGCTAGGATTACAAGCATGTGCCACCATATCCAGATTGCAGGTAGCATTTATTGAAAGGACAAACAAAACCCTGTGGCTCCTCACTGTTCATTCACCCAAGCTCAGGGCATTACCCAGGGTATAAAATTGGCAATGCTTTTTGTCCCAGGCAGATCCAAATAATTTTTGATGATCTCTGCCCTTTACTTAATATCTGCTAGCACAGCCGGGCAGTGGGGTTGTATGCTTTTAATCCCAACACTTGGGAGGCAGAGACAGGCAGATCTCTGTGAGTTCAAGACCAGTCTGGTCTACAGGGCAAGTTTCAGGACTAGCTTCATAGTTACTAAAAAACCATGTCTCAAAAAGAAAGAAAGAAACAAACAAACAAAAAGAAAAAAAAAAACTCCGCTAGCACACAGTTTTCTAAATTGTTTACCAGCAGACTCATGGCATACTTTTCTTTCATCTTTCTATAAAGAAAATACTGTAAAGACAAAAGCTAAAGACAAAAACACTTGTGTAATTTCACCACAGGTAACAATGAGTGGTTTACTTTGCAGATGGAAGAATGGAGCCTTGGGCTAAGGAAAGCAGGAAGCCTCCAGGAGCCTGGAAATGTGAGGCAAAGGCACCTCTCCTAGGTGCCCCAGATGGAACACAGCCCTGAGAAAGCCTGGATTTTAGCACAGTCTGTCCCATTTCTGCACTGGGCCTCCGGAATTTTGAGACAATAAGTTTAAGTTGTTTTAGGATACAAGTGTACAGTATTTTTATATCACCAATAAGAAACTGATGTCATACTTTATGAAGCCTAAGATAAGGCAGAACACCATACACTTACGCTGTATGCTTATTTTAAAATATATTTCAAGAGCTGGAGAGATGGATCAGTGCTTAAAAACACTGGCTGCTCTTCTAGAGAACCTGAGTTTGATTCCCAGCACCTACCTCGGCGGCTCACGTTGCCTGTAACTCCAGGTCCAGGGGATCTGACATCCTCTCTGGCTTCCTTGGTCACTAAAAGCATCTGGCTTACAGAGACACACATAAGTAAAAATAATAAAACTAGACCTTTAATTTTATTCCAGTATTAGCACCCCTCCTTTTTGGTTGGCATATAAAATACAAAACAAAGGGTTCATTCTGATATTTTCAGGTCATTGTCTGTAGCGCATATTAACACTTCCCCATAACTCCTGCCTTCTCCCTCATCCCCTGAGGTTCCCTTTCCCCCTCCAAATAGTTCTATTTTTTAGTACTGGTAGTATTCAATTTTTGAATTGAATTCAATATTTGACCTCTTATTTTTGAGGAAGAATATTTTGGGAAATCTGACATTGGTATGCAAATTTTAGAATGCTGAACTGGGAAAGTGTTTCCTCCCTGTAGTGATTATAGGGCACTGTGTGAGGGCCTAGGCTCAATCCCCAGTATGACAAGTGCAACCAATTCACAATGCTTTATGATAACCTGAAGTTTCATATTTAAAAATAAAAGCTGGTTATGCAGAGAAAACTCACAAGGCTTCAACCCTTGCCAAAGAACTACAAGCAGCTAAGGAACGCAGAGAGTGGGAGAAACAGCCTCTTCCCCAGGGAAGAGCACACCCGTTGGTTATCCGATACCAAATGGTCAGCCCTGGAAACATATGTGTGCAATTAATATTACATGGACTGAGCAGGTTGTATTTATATACATATGAATGTATATTATGTATACGTAACAACAATGAAAGAAAAGGAGGCCATGAATTTGGGATAAGGGATGGGTGGCAGGGAAGAAAGAAAAGAGGGAAATGATATAATTATGTTATAATCTCAAAATATAGGTTGTATAGCAAAACTCCTGGTTATATTAGTGTGGGAGCCCATAGAAGTGGCTCTGCTCCATCTGGATTTAGGGTTAGAGAGTTCAAGCAGACAAACCAAAGGTCAAACCAAAGGCCTAAGGTGAAGTTGCTGTAAGTCTTGCCTAGATAACAGGATGTTTGGGCCTAAGGTGTAGTTACTGAATGCTTTTCTCCTCAATGTTTTGAATTCTTGTTTGCTCCTTGAAAAAAAGGTCTTTTTGCCCTCCTCTTGGGCTTGGGGTATAAAAGGGCTATAAAAATAAACTCAAGGCTGCTGCAGTGTTCACGGACAGTAATCCCGGATCTATCCTATGTCCGTTTCTTCTGTCTCTGTTATCTTCACCTGCAATTTCTCAATCCACATGCCTCCCCCAAGCAAGAATGAACAAGCCAGGTGGGACCCTGCAGCAGACACCATTGCCAGGACACAGGCTACAACATATAAGGAGACTACATACCAAATGACATGGTCTTGCTGATGAAACAAAGTGTGTCTGTCCTGTTGTTTACCTAGTACCTTCAGAGTATGCAACACACTGTAAGTCCTTGGTGACTAAGCATGAGATGCATTAAATGAGCACAGTCAAGCTCTCCAGCGGTCTCCAGACACCACCGGAGTATCTTTGCATCAGTCATCCATGTGCTGTTCTGATGAGTGAGCATGCTCGCAGCGGGCATTTCTCTACAGACAGAAACGGAGGCAACACTGAACTTTCTAATGTTCTGCACATAGCCATGGATAAACATTAAGAAGAAAGTAAGGTGCGGTAAGGAAGTATACATTCGCGAAGAAGGACAATGACCAGCAAGTGCTCCAGAGTTCGGAGTTCTGAAGTGGTGAGCTCCGCTTCTCTAGCGGAGTAGATCTATATTAGCTATCTTCAGCTTTCAGGTGTCCATCACCCAGTCACCTGGGAAGACAGGCCTCAGCTGAGGAGTTGCCTGGATCAGACTGTGACCACATCTGTGAGGCATTTTCTTACTAATTGATGTAGGAAGGCTCAGCCCACTTTGGGCTTTGCCCTTTCAGCCCCTTAACATGTTGGAGCAGTTTAACTATAGACATTTCACAGAAGGCCGGCTTGTGGAATTAGCTATTACCTCTGTGTGTTTTGTCCTGGTTGTTTATTTTGTTTTGTTTTTGTTTTTGCTACAGGTGGGTAAAACCAAGTGCTGTAAAGATTGTGACAATAAACCATTGCCCCTCTCAGGGGATTCCGATACTTTCTCGTTACTCGGATAATTTTTCTGCTCAACTGCTTGGGTTAATTCATGTTGACTCATCTAAGAGGAGACATTTGAGTGGGCATGGAGATGTCTATTTAACAGATACGATAGAGAATGAAGGAGTAAATGGGAGAAATTCCTGCATAGGAGTTATTACTAAGTCCACAGATACTAATTTGTTTTCTCCCAATTTAGAGACACTACCAGCCCCCTAGTGGTCCGCAGGCCATGAGGGCCAACAGGTCCTAGGCATGGAACCGCATGGTGGGTGAGAGACCAAGAAGGGGCAGCCAGTCCCACAAAGAGCCACAGCCCTGGTGGGTGAGAGACAGGATAGACAGGCCATGCAGAGTGAGGTTGGATATTTGTTTAGAGGGTTATGGAGGTGAAGGGAAAGAGGGGAGAAGGGGGAAGAGCAGAGAGAGGCAAAGAGAGAGAGAGAACCAGAGAGAGGGGTGGGGAGGAGGGGAGTCACCACAGCAGCTACCCCCAACACAGACACAAATAAAAAGGTGAGGCTGGAGAGATGGCTCAGTCGTTAAGAGCACTTGCTACGCTTGCTGAAGACCCAGGTGTAGTTCCTGCCCATATCAGCTGGCTCACAAACACCTGGAACTCCAGGTCCAGAGAACCCCACATGTTCTTCTGACTTCTGTGGGCATATTGTGCACAAATACTCAGGTACTCAGGCAATACACATATGAATGAATTAAAAATAATAAATAATTTAAAAAACAAACAAAGCAAAAGGAAAGAGAAAATTAAAAATGATTGCTTTTCATGTTAAAGTAACCCCTTGTCCCCAGATGGGGACCTCTATCCCATGTGTACAGTCCTGTGATGAGGGAACCTTCTGTGTGGTGATGACCTCTTACAGGGCAATTTCTGAAGCTAGAGATGTTATATGAGATGTAATGTTGTCTGTCTCTTTCTTGACCTAACTGTTAGATGGTTATTGGGTTATAGCAGATGTCTCTTAAATGTTAACGACAGGATCTACAAGAGATTCTCCAGGAAGGGCCAGCTGAGGTCTCAGAATCCGTCACTACAAGGCTCCCTTTTTTTTGTTGTTTTTTTAAAAGATTTATTTATTATGTATACAATGTTCCTCCTGAATTTACATCTCCATGCCAGATGAAGGTACCAGATCTCAATACAGATGGTTGTGAGCCACCATGTGGTTGCTGGGAATAGAACTCATGACCTCTGGGAGAGCAACCAGTATTCTTAACCTCTGAGCCATCTCTTTAGCCTCTGAAATTCTGGGATCACAGGCATGTGCCATCATGCCTAGGTAAGGTTTTATTTTAACATTAAATGGTTAGCAGGGAAACAGAATTATTTGAAAACAAATTGGATTTCAAAATGGATTATTTTGTTTTTTTTCAGGAGTGGTGGCTGGTGGGTACTTTGAAACCACAGAGTCCTAAGCACAGAAATAGCCTGGAGGATTTGCATAACTTTCCCTAGGGCAAAAGAAACGCTTTGACTATATAGATCAGATTCCTACAGGGGCAGGGCAGGGTAATTGTGTTATTTAAGGTGGAATAGCATGTCTCCAGCTCTAAGAGGATTGTGGCCTGCTCAGGTTGCTATGGTTGTGACTATGACAACTAAAGAAAACATGACAGAGATGCCAAGAAGCAGGTGTAGCAATGGCCACTGGTGAGAGAGAAAAAATGGCCAAACACGGAGTGCCTGGGGTTCTTGGATTCCATTAGTCTCACAGACAGGGATTTGAAACTGTATAGGAAGACTAGTTCCCTCCTTTCCTTTCCTCCTCCTCTCTTCTTTATTTTCCTCTTTTCCACTCCCCTCCTCCTCTTCCCCCCTCCCTTTCTTTCTTTTCTTTGGCCTGTAACTCACTATAGAGCCTACTCAGCAATTCTGTCTTTGCCTCCGGAGGGTTTGCTCATTTCATTATTTAAATTTATACAACTCCTTCAATTCTCATAACTGACCCCTTACATTCTCCCGGGCTGCTTTTTGTTCTTCTGAGGTGAAGAGCCAAACAGGAGGAGACAGAATAAACCTAAGGCACCCCTGCCTACCCCCCAAGGCAGCAGCTCTTAGAATAAGTGCTGTTTTATTAAGCCAGCTAACTGTAAACGTGTGGGAGAAAGTAACAGCTGCTGGTTCCTAGAGTATTTTTAAGTGGTACCCAGTTGGGATGCTCTTTATGTCTATATATGGTCCTTCAGGCTACAGGACCTCCAGGAGACGATGGGCTAAAAACATAGACTCCTTGAAATGAAGCCTTCATCTGCTGACCTCCCTCCGATGGCACATCAGCAGCCTGCTCTCTGGGAAATTTCAACAAGGTTAAAAGTTAAGCCTCCCTCTGGCCAACTCAAGCTGTGACTCCTCCTCCATCCCTCACACCATTTCCAGGCTTTTCTGAGGTTCAAGGAGAGGCTTGTTTAGTCTCTCTATATTTTCAAGCTGCTTAGTTACCATGTCTTGTGGATAGCATGCACTCCAGGCAAACGAACTTTGTAAGAGTAGACTGAATAGAAGGAGCCAGCGAACCTAGCCGACTGAGTCCTCTGGGCCCACGTGTTATGTGAAGCAAACCGAATCACAGCTGGTAGAGTTAATTTTAGACTCAGACCTTGGCAATGGCCTTCCCCTTGGTGATAAGTAACTTTGGATAACTTTAAGAGGATTCTCCTTTTCCTCATCTGCATGCAGCATAGTAATGAAGTGACTTCTGTGTCTTGGAGGGAAGACCATTGTGGGCAACAATAAACTTTATGATCAAGAAATAAATCTCTGCATTTACCGAAAAAGTACAAGGTCCATTTTATCTTACATTGGAAAGATTTGGGGGGGGGGCGAGTACACGTGTGCCACAGTGTGAGTGTGGAAGTCAGAAAACAACCTTCAGGAGGTAGTTCTCTGGAGGGCACATGGGTCTACCCCTGCTCCCGGGGTTCATTTTGAGGACAGTTTCTGGCCAGCCAGTGTCTCTGCCCTGCCTGGTGATTAGCTGTAGGGCATTGTTTACTCCATCTTGGGTGTAATTTCTCACCTGCCTAGGGGGAATTCCTTGTGCAGCAGCTAGGTATATAAGGATCAGCATTCAGCTGATCTCCTTTCGAATGATCCAGGTCTCCCGTGTGTTCTTTCAATCTCCAGAGCCTTGCATGGCTCGCGGACGGTACAGTAGTGCGCGAACTGTACCGAGAGGGTAACACAGACGCAGGTATTACAGTTCTCTCTCTCCCAACCACTGGGTTCTGGAGATCAGACTGAGGTCAGCAGGCGACTTCACCACATAGCTCAGTTTCTCTCCCTGGTGTGGGCATTGGTCTAGGGCTTGGGTTTACCACTCAGCTACAATTCTAGCCCTCAAGAGAGCCCCTCTAGCTTTTGTCCTATGGACTGAGAGCCTCAAACTTATACTACAAATAGCATTTCCTAAAAAGTCCCACGAAACTGACTCTTGAGGGTGAAGGGGAGTAGATGTTCCTGTTGTGCATCAAAACACCTTGGGATGAACAAGAACTTCACTTCCTATGAAGTTATGCTATTTATAAATGCAATGGTAGTTTAAATGTGAGACATAAATACGCAGTATGCACTCTTTTAGGGGATGCTATAGGCTAAACCCAGGGCCGTCATTGCCAGGCAAGCCCTCTGTTAGACCCACCCTTCTATACTATTTGTTTCTGGATACGCAGGATCCAGTACTCTGATCACCAAAACGAGAGACATCCTTTGTTTGAGAAAGGGTCTCACAATGGCTGGCCTGGTACACACAGAGATCCACCTGCTTCTGCCTCCTGAGTGCTGGGATGAAAGCTGTGTTCCACCACACCTGGCAAGAGATATCCTTATAATAGGTATTCACACAGAACACAAACCTTTCCTCATAATTTTTCTTTTCTTTCTTTTTTTCAGAACAAAATTAATTTTTATTAATTCACAGAACACAATTGGTTCAAGGAGGCTAAATGCTTGCCCAGCGCCCAACGCTGGGTGAACATCTATATGGTTAGAACTCTCTTTCATGGCCATTCTGAAGCAATGAAGTTATTTGAAATAAGAGGTTTGTTTACTTAGGGTCCACACTTGCTCTATCAAGCATATAGGGCCAATTCCCGTCTTTTCCATTTGAGTTTTTTTTTTTTTTTTGAGTTTTCGAGGCAAGGTTTCCTGGTGTAGCCTTGGCCATCCTGGAACTCACTCTGTAGATCAGGTTGGCCTCGAACTCATAGAGATTTGCCTGCCTCTGCCTCCTGAGTGCTGGAATTAAAGGCCTGTGCCGCCACTGCCTGGCCAGTTTGAACTTCTTGATTATGCCATTTGCAATCCTGTACTGCCAAAGTACCTTGTTGAGGTTCTCGCCCAGCTGGACGTCACTCTGGTTCTGGACACTCTCTAGAGAGCAAGGCCCATCAGACTGCTGGCCCAGCAGCTGGGTTCCCTGAGGCTCCTGGTGAGTGATGTCAGGATTTGTAGGTGCAGCATTCCTACCTCCACTGAAGCCCCAGTGATGGCGTGACCCACGGCGTGTCCCACACCGGCTGCAGTGGTTGCCATCTGGGCCACCAGGCCTGGCTGCCGGGGTGCAGCAGCAGGTGAGCCAACTACAGATGTTGCAGCTGCTGCGGAGGCTGAGCTGCGGGTGCTCGTCTGGGAGCCCCCACCTGAAGGGCCTGGTGGGCCACCTGGGAAGAGTGGCTTCAGCTTTCACACCGCATCCTGGGGACGCGTACACTCAGGGTACAGAGATGTCAAAGTGCCAACACCTAATTTCTAATTATTACTTATTTACTAATTTCTAGTTATATGATTCATAAGACAGGGACTATGTCTTCTACACGTTCCTTTTTCCCCCTCAAGCCCCTCATAGATGATAAATGTATGTCAAGTGGGCAATGATATAATTTGTCTCTTGTTCACTAAAATCTAGCCTTTATCTGCATAAATGTGCCCATCAGCAAAGAATGAACAATTTGAAGTAGAAGTATATTAGGTTTGTGATCAAGAGAAAATTTATTTTTCTTCTATCTTCAGTAAAGATACATTTGTTCTGCTTTATCATTTTTTTTTGTTTTTCATAAAGGAATGCATCAAGAGATACCAAGCAGGCTGGAGAGATGGCTCAGCGGTTGAGAGCACTGGCTGCTCTTCCAGAGTTCCTGAGTTCAACTCCCAGCCTCCACATGGTGGCTCACAACCATCTATAGTGGGGTCTGATGCCTTCTTATGGCATAAAGGCATACATGCAGATAGAGAACTCATATACATAAAATAATAATAATAAAAAAGAGACACCAAGTTTAGCCAGCCCATAGTGGTGCATGCCTTTTAATCCCAGCATTCAGGAGGCAGAGGCAGGTGGATTTTTGTGAGTTTGAGGCCAGCCTGGTATACAGAGTGAGATCCAGGACAGGCTCCAAAGCTACACAAAGAAACCCTGTCTGAAGAACCCCACACACACACCAAAAAAAGAGAAAGAGACACCAAGGTTTATGAACCAACTTTTCATGCTTCTATTATTGAGCGTGTTGAATGTGTGCACATGTGGAGGTCATATGAAAACACTGGGCGTTTTCCTAGTTCACGTACCTCAGTTTTTGAGACAGGGTCTCCCACTGATTTGGGAGCTGGCCATTTTGGCTGGGTTGGCCAAACAACTAGCAAGTCGTTGGAATCTTCCTGTCTCCTCCCCTACCCCCAGTGTTGTGGATACAGACCATGACCAGTGTGCCTGTATTTCTTTTCTGTTGTTTTGAGATAGGGTCTCATCATGTAACGATGGCTGGCCTGAGACTCAGAGATCTGACTGTCTTTGCCTCCTGAGTTCTGGGATTAAAGCCATGCCCAGCTTTTTGTTTGTTTGTTTGTTTTTCTTTCTTTTCTTTTTTCTTTTCTTTTTTTTTTTTTTGAGACAGGGTTTCTCTGTGTATGTAGCTTTGGAGCCTGTCCTGGAACTCACTCTTTAGACCAGGCTGGCCTCAAACTCACAAGAGATCCACCTGACTCTGCCTCCATGTGCCGCCACCACCACCTAGCTGTGCTTGTTTTTTTTATGTGGGTGCTGGGTATCCAACTCTGATCTTCATGTTCACACAGCAACTATTCCTGAGCATCTCCCAGACCTTCCATCCTTTTCTAGGTCAAACCACTCTATCCCTAGAAGCATTTATAAATATAGTTTATCTTTGATGAAACATGGTCAGGTTGAATTGCTGACTGTAAGTAGAATTGTGTAACATGACACAATTTACTTATATTCATTTTAAATCTGTGTAGCTGGGAGGGGAAAAGAATGGGGAAACAGAGATTCCTAAATTCAGATTGTACTTACTAGCTGTGATCTTGGGCAAGTTATACTCTTTCACTTGTTTATAAAAAGGGGGAAAACAATGTATAATATCAGCCTCATGAAACATTATGAGCCATAAATGAAAAAAATCAAACAGAAAAAATTTAAAAAGTAATAAAATATTTGAAAATTTAAAGTGATTGGCTCATAGGAATATTTGTGCAAAAACAATCTTATGCAATGGACTAATCAAATAGAATAATTATCCTAGCTATCTAAATATTACACAGCCAAAACACCCCTGTAGGGGGTCTTGGTCACCAGATACCTTTTTCTAGATTTGCTGTTTAGATGTCCACGTCTTTTTTTTTTTTTAAGATTTATTTATTTATTATGTATACAGTATTCTCAGTATTCTGTCTGCATGTATGCCTGCAGGCCAGAAGAGGGCACCAGATCTCATTACAGATGGTTGTGAGCCACCATATGGTTGCTGGGAATTGAACTCAGGACCTTTGGAAGAGCAGGCAGTGCTCTTAACCACTAAGCTATCTCTTCAGCCCTAGATGTCCATTTCTGAATCAAGAGAGAATAGCTACCCGAGGGTTCTGAAGAATTGGGGCTGGAGTAAGCACTTCTTCCTTCTGACATTAATATTGTCTGTTTTTAGTTGTACAGTTGAAAGACTGTATCTTTAAATAGATGCAGAAAGCTGGCTAATGTGGGGTAAATAACGATTCCTTTAGTTCAAGAAGCATTAGCTTCACTTCTGGCAACTTTATGAAAAGATGTTTTACTTATTCATTGACAAGTCATTCCTGTATATAATGTATCATGATCATATCTACCCCCAGATCCCTCCTAGTCCCTCTGGACACTCTCCCTAACATCCCCTTCCCACTTTCCTGTCTTCTTCTTCATTTTGAACCCACTGCGTACAACTTAGTGCTGCTGTCTGGAAGGCTGACTGGCTGATCTCCTGCAGGTCATCATAGCTGCGGTGAGTGTGAGTGTGGTGGCCATGTCAACTCCAAAGACTACTTCTTAACACCCCCTCCCACCCTCCAGCTCTTACGTTCTTCCCACTTCTTCCATGTTTCCTGAGGGTGTGTGTGTGTATACGTGTGTGTGTGTGTGTGTGTGTGTGTGTGTGTATGCGTGCGTGGGTGTCTGTGCGTGTGTATGTGTGTGGTGAGTTGATGTAGGTGTCCCAGTTGGGGCTCAACACTTACCCGTCATCTTTCCCCAGCACTTTTACCGGTAATGAGTCATTAACTGCTTCCCACTGCAGAATGAAGCTTCTTTAGGTAAGGCTGAGCAAAGCAGCCCTCATCCGTCTATGGGGACAAAAACAATTCAGCCTCACCAGGTTGAATAGCAAGCATTTTGCCCCAGTGCCAGAACGCTGACTACCAGTTTCTCCTTCAGTGCCTTTCTTCTCTTTTGTTGAAGGGATCGGATCTGGCACAGTTTCCCTACAGTCTGAACTTTGCTGATCGCACATGGTAAAATTTTAACTCCCCCCCACCCCCAACCTTTTCTCACCTGTATTTTCTGTGAGATGGTAGATTAGATCTAGAGGCTTGACGAGATCCTGTTTCCATTTTGGAAAGAGGATTAAAGAAGAAACACAGATGTTTAAAGGTAACGCCCTGCTTGGTTTATTTTTACATGGCATATAACTTCCTATTTGGAGCTCCTTCTGAGACTTTGAAAGCCATCCACTTGCTGAAGACTCCTACATTCATGTTTTTGGTTTAGATTTCTCCCAGGCATCATGGGAGGTCGAAACTTGACCTGGGTGCTTAACAGACATCTCAAAGTAGACATGTCCAAAATGGAGCCTTTGGTTGTTCTTCCAATTTGTGACTCACATCTTCCCTATCACAAATGGCACTACGACTCACTAATTGCCCAAGTGAAAACCCACAGCCATCTTGGATTCCTTTCTACCACCAACTCCAAGTGCCATTGGTTTTACTTCATCTTTCTTTCTTTATTTCTATGAATAATATATCTTAAGTAAAAATCTTTGTTACTGAGAACAACTGAACAATTGCAGAAGTCTGCAGCTTCTGAAATGCTGGATACCTGCAGTCCATTCTCTATGAGGGACAGTGTTATCCATATGAAATGCTCGTTGGGGTCAAGAACTGACTATGGGTTGTGTGGTGATTTAATCTATGCCCTTTTATGTATGTTCAGCATTTTAAAAATTATTCTGATCAATTTTATGTTCTTACTCTTTGTGTTTACTGACTTCTCAGTGCTCTTGGATTAAAATCCAGATGTCATTCTGGAGAATCCAAGAGTCTTGTGAGGACTGGAAGCCTCTACCTGCTTTCCACCTAAATGTCCCCCTTCCTCCGAGGCCACTCTTTTCCTTGCCCACTCTAACCAGGCTCTATAGCCTGGCAGAACTTTCTACAAAACCAAAACTTAGAGTGCTTGAGGAATGGTTCAGCAGTTAAGAGCACTTGCTACTCCCACAGAGGACCCAGGTTTGGTCCCCAGAACCCACATCAGGCAGCTGACAACCAAGTATAACTCTAATTCCAAGGATTGGATGTTGGTGTAGGAGGTCCTTCTGTCTATGTGCTGCTTTCATTGGATGAATAAAGAAACTGCCTTGGCCTTTTGATAGGACAGCCCTTAGGTAGGTGGAGTAGACAGAACTGAGTGCTGGGAAGAAGGGCAGAGGGAGAGCCGCCATGGAGCTGCCAGAGACAGACATGTCGAATCTTTCCCGGTAGGCCACTGCCCCGTGGTAATGTACAGATCAACAGAAATGGGTTAAATCAAGATGGGAGAGTTAGCCAAGAAGAGGCTAGAGATAATGGGCCAGGCAGTGATTTAATTAATACAGTTTCTGTGTGATTTTTTCAGTTATTTCGGGTGTAAGCTATCTGGGACGAAAAGCAGGCCTTCTCTCTTTCAACAGGATGCCCCCTTCTGACCTCTGAGGACATGTGCATCCACATGGTACACATACAGACACACAGCTACACACTCATACATAAATAAAATCAAGACCTAATCAACACTTTAAGTCTGGGGAGATGACTTAGTGGTTAAATGCCACTTACGCAGCAAGTATAACGACAGAAGTTCAAATTCCCAGAATCCAGGTAAATGCCAGGGGGGCATGGCCACTCCCCCTTTAATTCCTGTGTCTCGGAAGACCTTGTTGGGATCCCTATAGCAAGCTGGCTCACTAGATTAGTGAGCTCTGGTTTCAGCTGAGAGACTCTGCTTTCAGGTTGAGAGCGATTGAGGAAGACTCCTAAAAATCAGCCTTGTGACTACACAAGCACCCATACACACATTAGCCTACACACACACACACACAAACTCCAACCACAAAACTATAGTGTATTCAAATTCTAGAGCTGATAAAGAAATTTGAGAAAGTGGAATTAAATATGCACTGCTAAAGGAGAAATTATCATTAAAAATTCTACTTGAATATAATTTTGATTCTGAAATGCCCAGTATTTCTATTATACCAAAGGCTTTTATGTAACTGTCGTTTGCTTGATTCAGAATCTAACTGTGCAAACTTGTATTCTGTATTGTTAACATGATAGTTTCTCTTGTTTTTAGGACCAAATGTTTGTTTTCTCAGGGGTCAGCTCAAGGAGGCATTTCTAGTTACCTAATGGAACAGTATTCAGGAGTTATGGCCGGAGAGGCTTTTCTGTGTTGTCTCTTTCCTGACCCAGTGTGACAGGATGCATAGAAATGTATCAAAACCAAAGGCAGAGGAGCAGGGAGGAGCTCAGTACCAGTCTTTAGAAAGATGCCTCTGGCAGGATAGAACTTTAGAACTGCAAAGTATCTTAAAGATCATGTAATAGCCAGGACATCGTAGTGCATGCTTTTAATCCCAGAACTCGGGAGGCAGAGTAGGAGGATCTCTGAGTTCAAGGCCAGCCTGGTCTATAGAGTGAGTTCCAAGATAGCCAGGGAGGGCTACACAGAGAAACCCTGTCTCAAACAAACAAAAACAAAACAAACACACAAAAGATCATGTAATAATCCAAAAGCTTTATTGTACTGTTTTTCTGAGTTAGTTTCTGGCTATATAGTCCCAAGCTGTCCTAACACTCAATATCCTCCTGCCTCTTCAGCCTTCTTTCCTAAGCACACAGCCATGACTGGTTGCCAGGACCACAGTTAAAAATTGCTGAGACTGCCGGGTGGTGGCAGCGCATGCCTTTAATCCCAGCACTTGGGAGGCAGAGGCAGGCGGATCTTTGTGAGTTCGAGGCCAGCCCGGTCTGCAGAGTGAGTTTCAGGACTGGCTCCATAGCTACACAGAGAAATCCTGTTTCAAAAAAACAAAACAAACCAATAAACAGAAATAGGTGACACTAAGGCTCTGATGTGTTGCCTCAACTATTCTTTCTCAATATTAACCTGTTGAGGCAAATCTCATTTGACATCACCAACCTATTGCTTTCATTATAGTAAATGTTTGCTGCCTTTTTTCTTTCATTTTTTAGACCCTGTCTTTGGTTGGCTTGGAATTCAATATGTAGACCAGATCTGCCTGCTTCTGCCTCTCTGTTTTGGGACTAAGGGCATGTACCACCATATCTTGGCCTCTTATCTTTTGAGGCTGTCTTTTCAAATTATTATTTGCTGTTCCCGAGAAACCACAAGATTCAGTTTTCTTGCATTTAGTTTTTTTCTTCTTCTTCTTAAAACCACTCAACCAACACGGCAAACTACTGGTATATTAATGAAATAAAATAAATTTAATACTTGCATCACCTTCAGATGTCTTTTGCCTTTTGGAATGGTAAGCGCAAGTTGGGTTAATATCTGCACACTATTTCATTTAGATGCCTTGAGAACTTGTAGAGCTGATGGTGTGTTAAAAAACGTTAAAAGGGGGGGGTTTGAACTTTATTTTCCCACCTAGTAGATAATGCATGCTGAGGCATATTGTAAAGAGTCAAGCATTCGCAGGCACCCCCACCCCAGACCTTATCTTCCTGGTTGTCCTGGCTTTCTTCAAACTTGTCCTCTTTCGGCCTCAATCTCTGAGTTGCAGAGGCGAGCACCACCAAGCTCAGCACTAACCACTTTAGCATTTTCTTAACTATTTGTTCATATGTGCGGGACAACTTGTGGGAACTGGTTCTCTTTATCATAGGGGTTCCAGGTTATCAGGCTTGGTGGCAAGTGACTTTACTGAGCCGCCAACCATTCGTAGATAAAAATCTTTGCCCTCAGTCTCTTAAGCATGTGAGAATTAAAGTTTCTCTAAGTGCAAGGATGACTAAGACTTAGTTGATCAAGTGTTTTGTGCATCAGTACTTAGAACGGATCCCACAACTGGCCATGGAAAATCAGCTTCCTGACATTCACGATGTACTGACCTCAGCTCTCCTTGGCTCCCTAGCTGGTTGGTTTCCCTAGATGCTGCTGCCAACAGCCTAGCTTTCTTGTTCAATAATTGGTCTTATCTCCCCCTAGTCCAGTGTTTTAGGATATGCCCATAGATTAAAAATAAAAAAAACCTTCGAAAACTCACTTAATCCGTTACCCAAAATCCCATCTCCATGTCATTCCAAGCAGAGGAAATGTCTCCTAGTTTTTAAATGTGAGCACACAGGGACTGGGGCTGTAGCTCAAGTTGGTGGAGTGCTTGCTTAAATCGAGTACAGAAAGTGAGCTCATGGCCTTCCACTGTCCTTGCTGGGCACTCTTTGATGGAGACTCGCTCCCTCTCTACAAAATCCAGGGCTGGAATGGATGTCCACTTCCCTCCTGGGATCCGATCGCAGCCGAGCAGCTCTGGACACCGGGCCATGACCCGGAGCCACGTGCTCCCGCAAGTTCCACGGCAGGGCTGGACTGTGCCGGCTGCCGAGGTGACCCGAAGGTGATTCCGGGGTGGGCGGGGCGCCTGGGCTCTCGCGAGATCTCTCCGAGGGGGCGCAGAGCTGGCGAGGAGGACGCGGCGGGCGGCGCTTCCCTGGTAGCTCGGCTTCCAGACAGCGCCGACAGCCGAGCCCAGGTCTTCCTCTTCCGCTCCTCCGCCGGCCGCTGGAAGTAGAGAAGCCGGAGAAGTCGGCGACCGCCCCGCAGCCGTGCGTCCTCCTCGTTTTCTCGCCTCCCATCTGATTCAAGCCGGCCGTCCCAGGCTTCGCTCTGCCGAGCCCGCAGCCCACGCCGCGGCCGACATGAGCTTCTTGTTGTAAGTAGCCGGGCCGCACCGGCTTTGTTCCGCCGCCCCCTGGGCTCCGGAGGCCCGGTCCTCGCCGACCTCCCACGCCCTGCCTCCCGGTCCTCCGTTTGCTGCCCGGCCTCCCTGTCCTCCTGGTACTGTCGGGCCCTGCCTCCCGGTCCTCCGTGGGATGCGCGGCCCTGCCTCACCGTCCTCCTGGTGCTGTCGGGCCCTGCCTCCCTGTTGGTTCCTCCCCCCCCCGTATATGTATATGTATCTGTGTGTGTGTGTGCGCGCGCGTGTATGTGCTTGCAAACTCACCTCCCACTCGTGTGTGCGTGTATTTGCACGCTTACCTCCCACTCTCCCGACTGGCTTCCAGGGATTGCCAGGTCTCCCGGCTCTGTGTCAGCTGCCCATTGCTGTTTTCTGAGACCCAAGCATAGAAGATGGGTTGTTCTTATCCGACTACCCCGGACCCCTTTAACATGTTAGGTCTTAGGGTTGAGAAATTGAGAGCCAAGTTCCATAGAGATAACTTGAAGACAGGGACTTCAAAACAGGGCTGTTTGAAGGCCTGGATTCCCTGGTGACAGCCTGGGAACACCACCCACCCTCCACTCCCACTCCCGTTTTCTTGCAGTGCTTTCTTGATGTGTAGAGGTTATATTTTTTCAAGTCTCCTCTGTATAGAATCTGGGTAATGGGCCAGGGTTAATTTAGGTCCACTGGGCTGTAGGTTTGCCAGTCATTTGTGAACACTGACTTTCGTGTTACATTTAGTGTGGTCATTGTTTCACATACCATTTATTTCAGACAAATAGGAGGTGAAGGTGGGGGTTGGGACAGAAAAAATGGGACAGCAAGACTAGGGTTTCGAAGCAAGAGACAAACTTCAGGTCCCTGGTGTTAAGCCTCTAGAGTAACTCTTTTGAAAGCTTCTTATTACTCATCCAGGTGTTTAGAAAGCTCGTAATCCAGCTCATACGCCCCTTGGTTGTTGTGGGGCAAACGGCGGCGTTCAGCAATTCCTTTCTGTTCAGATTTCTCTTTCCCGCTCCTGTAAGTTTTAGTCATTGCACTGGCGTCTGAATCTCGAGTCTTCACCCTTATTTTCACATGCTCATATATCGGATATCATTTCTTCTTAGGGTGTTTAGGCAAAGCTGAAGTGTCGCGGAAGGGCTCACCCTGGACAGTCAGTGTCTGGCTTGTGTCAACTTGCCTGACACGTTTCAACTTGTAAATTTATTCTAGGGCTGATTCTGATTTTGTCAGTAGATGAGAGAATCTGGCTGGAGTAGTTTACCTTAATCAGTATACTCTCCTGCTGAGTGTGATTTTGCATTGCTTATCTTCTGTTCTCAAGAATGTGTTGGGATGGTGGCTGCTGACAGGCTTGTGTCTTTTGGAACTTACAAGCTAAAATGGTTGCAGTATAGGAGGGCCGTATTTGACTGGAAGTTGGTGATGGGGAAGGTTCTAGTGCTGCTTTGTGAATACAAATAAAATAGTGTCCTGTTTTTCTGTGGTTCAGTATTAGGCGCAGATACATGGAAGGTTAGTTCATTTTTCCCCCTGATGAGTATTAGCTATATAAGACAATATTGCTGTAACTACAGTGATCATCTAGAGAGTTTGTGTTATTTAGTGAACAATTTTTTTTGCAAGGCCACAAATAGAAGTTAGTATATGCTCAACATCTAATCTATATGGGAAGTAGAAAAAGACAAGATCTCCTGAATAAATAGGGGGTATGGAGATTTTGGGAGAGGATATAGAAGGGGAGTGGGGAGGAAGGGCAGAGAGTGGAGAAAAATACATAGCTCAATACAAACAAATAAAAAATTATATACACACACACACACACACACACAGACACACACACACACACACATGCTGAACAGGTTTTGCCCATGGGTTTAACAGTCCAGAAAAGTTAATCTGGAGGGAGCCAGGCATGGTGGCACACACATTTAATCCTAGCATTTAGGAGGCAGAGTCAGGTGGATCTCTGTGTATTCAAAGTAAGCCTGGTTTACTTGGAAAGATCCAGGGCAGCCTGTGAGATTCTGAATTTTTATTTTATAGTTTCTTGAGTATTATTTATGAACCAACAGGGGAAGCAGAAAAAGAGAAAAATTAAGGAGTTATGTACAGATATCCTCTTCTTGGGAAGGCTACTGTAAGTAGATAAAGCAGAGGAAATAGGACACTGACAGATAGGGTTAGCACATGATGAGTTGGGTCTGAGAAGGAAAGCGCTGTTGGTTAAAAGCCCCACAACTTTCGCTGTGCCCTAGCCGAGTCATTTATGTAAGATAGACAAGCTTCCTGTTCAGTGGAGTTTGTTTCAGTCAGTGCCCGCAAGTGTTGGATGTCAGGAATTACTTAGTGTGGAAGAAGAGCAGAAGTGCTGTGGAACAGAGAAGGTGGGCAGGAGCTGGGGGCAGCCGGGCGATCCTGGCGGTGCACAGGCGGCTTCCAGAGCGATTGCTAACTTTTGTAGTTTTCCTTGCATTATGTGAAAAGACTGGCCTGAAGCTGCGGTTGTGCTGCCCATTGGCCTCTGCATGTCTGTGTGGAAAGTTGACAGAAACCTAGTTAGCTTTGTAGATTCAAGTTCTTGACTCCTTCTTCAGCTGTGTGGAGAGTGTGGGTACTCCGCAGACAGTAGATGACATATCAAAGCCATTTCTAGAGGGCATAGCCCATCGTGAAGTCCCAAAGCATAGGAAGCAATTTGTTCTAAGTAGGTTTCGAGAAAAAAGTTGGGTGATAAGTAGTAAAAGATGAGTAAGAGTTTTCTGAGAAAGAAGAGGGCTATGGCGCATTTTACTTGGGAAATAGGGAATTGCTTGTGAACTCTCCATTTTGAAGGCTGTAGAATTTTGAAGTGATCAGATGGGCTCTTCTTAGGAATAGCCTGTTCCCTATTTTACTGAAGGGACAAAAATCACAATCACCATCTTAGGATTGCTGGCCCAGTCTTTGGAACACAGGTCTCTCTCTCTTTCTCTCTCTCTCTTTTTTAATATTTTTTTAACATTTTTATGGTTTATTTAACTTTATTTTATGCAAATTTGTGTGAAGGTGTCAGATCCCCTGCAACTGGATCTTCAGACAGTTGTGAGCTGCCATGTGGGTGCTGGGAATTGAACCCGGGTCCTCTGGAAGAACAGTCAGTGCTCTTAACCACTGAGCCATCTCTCTAGCCCTGGAACACAGGTCTCTTTACTTAGTTTTTTTCTCTTGATATTTTATCTATGTAAAATGCAGCGAAACTTAGGAGGAAAGTGGTTGTTGGTAATACTCAAAAAGTATATTGAATGTTCTTTGTTTCTGGCATTTTAAAATCCTTTTGAGAAACAATTAAAAAAGCGAGAGTATAATTTCCTAATGTAAAACTTTTTGATGGAGTTAAAACAAATGCTGTTAGCTGTAGCAAAAAGATGGTTTAGGGATGTGGAGGAATATAGATCAGGTCTGCTTCTGTGTAGGAGAAACAAAAATGGTTTGGGAATATAAGGGAGAAAGGAAGAAAATATATATTAATTACTATGCTGAGTAACTTCCATTTTTCTTTTTTCTTTTTAACTGCTCTCATCTGATAGCTTACTTTTAAAAAAAAGATTTATTTACTTATTATGTATAGTGTTCTGTCTACATGTATCCCTGCAGGCCAGAAGAAGGCACCAGATCTCACTACAGATGGTTGTGAGCCACCATGTGGTTGCTGGGAATTGAACTCAGGACCTCTGGAAGAGCAGCCAGTGCTCTTATCTGCTGAGTCATCTCTCCAGCGCCCCCTTCCATTTTTCCTTTGCAGAAGCAAAAATGTAGGAGTTCATGTGTCTTTCTCCTTTCCTCTTGTCCTTTTTTCTGTGCCCCCCATCCTTATTTACTGTTTTTAAACAAAGGATTTAGCTGATTTTAGTGCTTTACAGTTTTCATCTATAACAGAAGTTAATAGTAAAACTGTAGCTTGGTGAATGTTTACTGTGAGCCAGGCACTGAGTACGTCAGGGTTTAATTATTATATTTTTTTTATGATAAGAGTGTTTTGCTTGTATTTATGTGTGACCATGTGCATGCAGTGTCTGTGGAGGCCAGAAGAGGGCCTTGGATCTGAGGAACCTGAAGTACTGCATGGTTACTGTGACCCAAACCTGGGAGATCTGTAAGTGCACTTAGCTGCTGAGCCATTTCTCCAGCCTGGGTACCCAGTGCTTTAAAGACTTTAGTTAAATAACTAGCAGGAACCTTAGTTTTTAGATAGGGAAACTGGCACAGGAAAGTCATGTAGCCAATAAATGGTATAGCTATTTGAGTTCTGGAAGTCTAGATCTAGGCTTATGATCTTATGCTGCCTTGTCTGTAATTAATACAACCTCATGCTTATATTTTGCATATCCACCCTCTCGCACTTTGGTGCTGGCTAGGGCTCTGCTGCCTAGGAAGGCATCTATCTGCAACCTAAATCCTCAGCCCATATATAACATGTATTTTTAAGTCAGGTCTGTGTTTCAGAACAGTCTGTGTTAGCAGGCACCGTGCTCATCCTGGCAGGATCCTTTTCAATGGTTTTGCCACTAACACAACAGAGGAAGACAGGGAGAAAATTTTAAACCTAATAATATTATAACTTATTCTTAGTATTAAAATAAGTTTACTAAAGATATTACAAAATACAATTAAGAAAAGAAAGAAAGTAATTCCTGGTGGGCATGCTGCATGTCTGTAATCTCCAGGAAGCAGGAGGACTGCCAGTTTGAGGCCAGCCTGTAGTGCATAGTGAGACCCTTCAGGAAGCCAGAGAATATAATTTACAACTAGAGCTTCACAGATAGCTATAGGTTATATTTTTGAGTATAACTTTGCAAATGTTTTCTGTTACATTATCTAAATTGATAATTTATCACAGATAAACGAATGGTTATTCATGTGTTATTTTCTTAGTGACGGTGCATAGACATTTGGGCTAATGAAATGACTCAGCTGTCTAAAGGGCGCAGACCTGATGTCCAGAGTTTGACAAGGACCTTTTTGAGGCTAACTCCCGATAGCATGAGATAACATCGACCTGGGAAGCAGCCCTTTAACATATTAACCTTCAGGGGATACAGTCTATGTTCAAACTGTAGCACAAATCAACATAAGACTTTTTATAATATCTTCAATTTGATAGTAAGGTGTTAAAAATCATAAATTTTTAGAACTCTAAAAATCATTATAATAATAGTTACAAATAGCTGTAAAATCATTTCATTTGCTGAATTGTTTAACATATTATTTTAGCCAGGTATGGTGGTACAAATCTTTAATCCCAGCAGTTATATGAGGCAGAGATAGGTGGAGCTCTTAAATTTAAGGCCAATCTGGTTTACAGAATGTTCGAGGACAGCCAGGGCTACACAAAGAAACACTCTCAAAAACAAAAGTTTTTTAAGGTCAGCTAATGGAGGCGCATACCTTTAATCACAGAACCCAGGTGGCAGAGGCAGGTGGATCTCTGTGAATTGACAGCCAGCTTGGTCAAGTTCCAGGACAGCAAGGGCTATACAGAGAAGCCCTATCTGGAAAAACTGAAAAAAAAAAAAAAAGTTTTTGATCTTCAGAAAGACTACAACAAATCGCACAGAGTTTTCATGTCATGTGTTCCTCATCTAGAGATACCGTCTGTAACTTTAACATTTCAAAGTAACACTCACACAAACGCATGCACACACACGCACACACATGCACAGTTCTATGTCAGAAGTATTCTGTCATCCCTGTACTGTTAGAGATGGAACCCAGTGTTTGCTCAATTGTCAGCCCCACAGTTTTCTAACTAAAGTATTTCTTTATTCTTCTTTCATGACCTTTACCCTTGAGTGTTGAGGTCCATTTTTGTAGAATGTTCTTTATACTTTTTCTGATGTTTCCTGTGCACATAGGTTATATATATGAGGCAAAAGTGGTATATGTTGTTTTTTTTTTAACGGCATCAGATCACGTGGACATGGTGTATTTGTCTATTACTGGTGTACCGTGACGTGTGTTGCCCTTCCCCCCACTCCCACCCCTCAGGCTTCTCTGTGTATGTCTGGTTGTCCTGGAACTCACTCTGTAGACCAGGCTGGCTTTGAACTCAGAGATCTGCCTGTCTCTTCCTCTGGAGTCCTGGGATTGAAGTCCTGTACCACCACTTCCAGTTATTACTGGTGGTTTTAATTTTGGTGTTTTAAGTTGTCTGCCAGAATCCTCCACTGTTATTTGCATTTTGTAATTAAGTATTCTGAATCTGTGTGACTAGTCCTGTCCTCATTCTAATTTTTATTCACAAACCTTAGTGTCCTAGCTTTTTATCTAAATTATTTTTATAATGATTGCAAGAGTTCTAATTTTCTCATCACTTGTAGATTTATGTTAGTTTTATTGTAAGACTTAGTTTGTATTAAGACATTGATGTTTCGTCCCTCTAAATTTGGTGATTGAAATACAGTCACCGACATATAGCTGCGTGCACATCAGAAGGGGGACACGTGGGGGTTGAGTAGTGAGTGCTGAGGTAGAGGCCTGAGGAGCCGTGCTTGGCCCTTTGCCCTTCTACTCTGAGCGTAGTGGTTTCTCACTGCTGCTGCCATATTTGTTGCTACCCAGTTGTTCCTGATTTACTCACTCTGAGATGATACAGGGGCTGGGGAGGTGGCATAGTGGGTGAGAGTATGAGGACCTGAGTCTAAATCCCCAGCACTCAGCCCTGTAAAAACCTAGCACTGGAGGACAGTAAAGTGTGGAATGATGGGACTCTCAGGCTGGCCAACCTGGTTGAAAGTGATGGGACAGGACACCTGAAATCCTCCTGTGGTCTCTGCACACCCATACACACATGTGCACAAGCATGCATATACCATGTGTACACAAATACAAGGTAATCTAGATAAATGGATTCTTTCTTTCTTTTCTTTTTTTGGTTTTTCAAGACAGGATTTCTCTGAGCTTTGGAACCTACCCTGGAACTCGCTCTCTAGACCAGACTGGCCTTGAATTTACAGAGATCAACCTGTGTCTACCTCCTCAGTGCTGGGATTAAAGATGTGCACCACCATGTCTGGTGATAAATGGATTCTTAATGTTCTTCAGTACTAACTTTGGTGCTCAAATTGTCCCAGCTTTGGGTAGTGAAAACCCGATTCATGCTTGTTTCTGTGTCCTTTTCCCTTATGTTTGTCTGTGTTCATTTCTGTTTTTGTCATGCTTATTGACATAAGATGTTCCAGGGTTATCTTATATTTCCTGTGCCTCAGCCTTGGATCTGGCTGTTTCCCTGAGGGCTTTGTTTCTAGTCAGTGGAGAATAGTATTTAGAAAACAATATAGGTGGCATACTATATACACCTACTGCTACATATGTTTTTTGCTATTGCTAAGCCGTTTGGCTGGACTCTGCTAGAAAACATATATGCATACAAAAGAATGTCCATTATAAAGAAAAATGTCTATCTGCATATATTAGGTGAGTTTGCACCATTCCAGCCTGTAATATAGCCTTCATTCTAGCCTCCCCTAGTCTTTACTTTTTTTGTCCATGGAAAACCTGATTCCCAGTTGTCCTCATTTACTTATTTGCTACATAGTGGCTTTTTTTTTTTTTTTGACCATCTTGGTTGCCTCTCTTGTGTGCTGGGCTCCAACCTCCTGTTGTGGAGGTTATTACCCCAGCTCCTGTTGTAGCATTTGTGGGCTCCTGTGGTAGACCTCTTAAGAATGAATACAGAGTGAGACTCCATATGAATAGTACTTGTGCAACTAGGTGACTCATTCATTTTTTTCTTTCCTATGAATCTTGCGTTTAGGACCAGTACTCCAGAAAGATTGGAGGAACTAGAGATGCTGAGTTTATGGAAAGCTTCTCTCCATGAATTATGGTTACACGCAACAGTGATGTGAATATCACAGCATTATAATGACTGCTAGAGGCTGGTATTTTTATAAGAATTTTGGCATTTCTGATAAATTATAGGTAATTTCTGTGCTTTTATTATGATATGTATAAGTGGTACTCTGGTTTTTCTGAGGTTAGAAACTAAAAACAAGAATTTGAAGGAAAACAAATGTCTGGCATTATTATTATTATTTGGATAATCTCATGGCTAAATAGCCTTATTACTAGTTTTTACTTGATTTAATTTTTTAATGAGATAGTGTTTTGTTTTATAGTTCAGGGACTGGGAGTTTACTATGAAGCCCAGGTTAGCGTCAAACTCATTATCATTTCTGCCCTAGCCCCTAGTGTGCTAGGGTTACAGATATATCCTACCTCACCCAGCTCCTTTATTGCTTAAAAATTTTGTAAAAACGATTTACTTATGTATGTATTTTATAAGTATGTAGGTGCACCCTGTATATGCAGTTACCATGGAAGTCAGAAGAGGGCATCAGATCCTTTGGCACTAGAGTTACTGATGGTTGTGAGCTGCCTGATGTGGGTGCTGGGAATCAACTTTGAGCTTTGTGGAGAGAGTACATATTTTTAGCACTGAGGAGCCATCTTTCCACCTCTTTTTATTGCTGTTTTTAATGGAAAGGTTAAGTAATTGTCTTATTACTGCTTGTTTTATTTTCTGTCCAAGTTCTTTTTCTCAGTTTGAAACTATATTGGAGTTGCCCAGTCGTTGTAGTGTTTGGAGACTATTTATATATATATATATTCTTTGTGGAAATAGAGTATCAGTGTAAAGCCATAACAGTATAAACAAAGAATAAGTAAATAGAAACAGTAGGGGTAAAAGTGCTTAAAGACATATTTTTCTGGTATATTGATGTTTTACTTTAGATAAGAAACTATCAGCCAGGCATACACCTCTAATCATAGCTTCTCAGGAGGCTGAGGAAAGATAATGACTTGAATCCAGGAATCTGTCACAAGCCTGAGCAACATATAAGATCCAGTCATAGAAACACAGACAGTGACAACAATAAAACCACTCAGTTTTGGCTGATAAATCCTCTTTAGGAGTCCTGAACAGTAAGTCAGGGATACAGTCAACAGACCTTAAAACAGTGTTCAAAATGTGTAGTTTCCTGTTCAGTGACTCAAAAGTGCTATTTCTAAGAGTCTAGAATAAGACAACCAATTGAATTTTTCGCAGAGAAGAGATGGTGGGAATGGAATTAGACTTGTGAGTAAAGAGTATAGCAACAGGAAGCTTTTAAACAAAGAACTATTTCATTAGTTAAATGCAATGCGCAGACAAAGTTCTATAAAGAACACGATCTTGCTTCTATGTCTACTATTGGAGCCCAGGCCACAAGAAAGGTAACCAAGGCAGGTCAAAATCGTGCTGTGTGGTAAACAAGTAAATGAGGACAACTGGGAAAGTATAGGGAAGGCTAGAATGAACCCTGTGTTAGAAGCTTTACTCATGCAAACTTATTTAATGCATCTGGACAGATAGAGAGTTTGTAAATGGACATGCATTTGCATGGGTATATATTTTCTAGCAGTGTCCAGCAAAAGGGCTCAGAAACAGCAAGTGGGTGTATACACCACCTATATTTTTAAGTTTTTGTTTCTTCTAGATTTAGGTGAAGGACAGGGAGAAATATTCTGCTGGATAAATGGGAGAAATGGATGATTGAGTGCATGTAGACATAAACCAAGGAGTTTGTTGCAAACATGGTCCTTATGAATGCTGTAAAGTGTCTAAGCCTGGGACGTGGACTGTTTCCGTATCCCAACTTTTGTTTGGTTGTCTCATAAATAATCTCATTATTACAAAATGCATGAAACATTTATTGGGCCCTTCTAGTATATAAAACAAAAGTATTGTTAACTGATTGGGGGAGGAAAGGAGGGCTTTAGAAATAAATAAATTGTGATTTTTACCCTTAAGAAGTTTAAAATTGCAGCATGGCACATGGATAAATGTAGGAAGCTTTCTTGTCGGACTGTCTTAGGACCACCAGCCTGCAAATAATGACCTGGAGACTTATTGTTAATTTTGAAAGCTTGAACTTAGTTTAGTTTTTTCCCTAATAGCTTTTGTAACTTAACCCATATTTTTAAAATCTCTGCTCTGCCACATGGCTTGGTTGTGTCTGACTTGCTTCAGGTCTGCTTGTGTCTGCTGGCAAAATCGCGCACCTCGATTCTTGCTCCCAGTTTCTCTTTCTCTGCCTGGAAGTCCCACCTATTCTCTCCTGCCCAGTTATTGGCTTTTGGTGTAGGAGGTCCTTCTGTATTTAATTTGTTTTCATTGGTTAAATAAAGAGACTGCCTTGGCCTTTTGATAGGGCAGCCCTTAGGTGGACAGAGTAGACAGAACAGAATTCTGGAAAGAAGGACAGACAGGTAGACGCCATGGTTTTCCTCCCTGAGATGGATGCTAGTTAGACTCGTGACGGTAAGCCACTGTTAAGTGGCGATACACATTAATGGAGATGGGTTAAATTACTATGTGAGAGTTAGCCAATAAGGGACTGGAGATAATGGACCAGGCAGCATTTAAATGAATACAGTTTCTGTGTAATTATTTCGGGAGTTAAGCTAGCTGGACGGACAGGACGGAATGGGACTGCAGCCTGCCCACTCCTTCTCTCATTACTACAGGCTATTTGGCTCTTTATTAAACCAATCACAAGGTGCTTTAGACAGAGACACATCTTTACAGTGTAAACAAATATTCCAAAACAGATATATTCCTTCATAGCTGTTTTTAACCCATTAGTTCCAAATCTACTCTTAGTGGTTAAAGAGCCTTAATTTTAAATATGCTTTATGTAAATTTGTGTGGGCATAAGTGTGAAATAGTTGCATCTAGTGTTTATAATCATTATAAAGTATGTTCATGTATTAAACAGCAAGAAATGTGATTTGTACTTTTGTGCAGACAAAGTCTGTATTGGGTATCAGGAACTTAAGTTGCTTGTTTCTAGTGTTGCCACTATTGCTGATCAACTCTAGCATCGTTTTTGCTTGCTTGTTTGTTTTCTGAGATGGGCTCTCACGATTAACTCTGGTTGTTCTTGATTTTACTATGTAGACCAGGCTATCCTCAAATTCACAGAGATCCACCTGCCTCTGCCTCCTCAGTGCTTCCTCTGTCCCCTCATCATGTCTGGCTAGCATCCCTTTTTTGTTTTTTGTTTTTCTTTTTAATAGGAAAAGGGGGGAGCTAGAATTCTGTGGTCTACCTCTTTGTTGTAGTTCACAAGATCTTTTCAGTTAGAGACCCGAATGGGCTCAGAGTGCTTGGCAGTACTCTCCAGAAGAGAGATCTAGAGATGGTCCTTGATTATCACGCCAGCTCACCATACCTTTCCACCATGTCTTTGCTGCTTTGCAGTACTCTGTCATTTTACTTGCATCTCCTACAGCCCGCATTTGTCTGGGGTTGCCTGTCTTTGTGAATGCCATTCTTGTTCTTCTGGCTGGGTTACTGCTTCCTCACCACTACTATTCCTTTAGTTCAGTATCTAACTCTTACCACTGGCCCGTGCATTCACAGTTCATTAGATGACATTTCAGTGTTCTTTGTAGTCTTTTTAAATTTATTCTTCAAACTTTAATTTTATGTGTATGATTGTACCTGCATGTGTGCCAGTACACCACTTTGCATGCCTGGGGAGGCTGGAAGAGAGCATCCAATCCCATGAAACTGGAGTTACAGATGAGTGTGAACCACCATGCGGATGCTGGGAGTCAAACCTAGGTCTTCTAGAAGAGCAGCCAGTACGCATAACCAGTGACCCATCTCTCCAGCCCCTTCCTTGACATTTAAACTGTTAGTGTTAGAGTCACTCCAATTCTGTAGTTTTATGTTGGGGTTTTATTTGTGCAGCTGAAATATTAGTTAAAACATGAGACCTCACTATATATGTGTGCTATATACATGTATGTTAAATGCTATGCTACTTTCTCTCTTGGTTAGTTCTCTTTGCATAAACTAAAAATAGAAATCCTATCACATCGTATTTACTGTTCCTGTCATCCCTCCATTCCCTACTTTCTCCTTCCCTCTCTTTTCCCCTTGCTTGCTTATTTATTTATCCATTTTTCTGTCTGTCTGTCAGTCTGAGACAGGGTCTCACTGTATAGCTCTGGCTCATCTGGAACTCACTATATAGACCAGGCTGGTCTCAGACTCTCAGAGATCTACTACCACTCCCAGCCTCTTTGTTTTTGAGGCGAAGTCTCATGGATCCCAGACTGGCTTTGAACCTGCTACATAGCAAGAGGGTGGCCTTTTGCTTCCCCTCCCAAATTTTGGGATTACAAGCCATTGCAATACTTTTTTTACTCCTCCAGCTCTCTAGCCTCTGGCAACTATAATCTGTTCTGCCATGAAATTTTGGACATCTCATGTAAACAGAGTCATCCAAAGTGCAATACCAAATATTTTGTGTCTTGTAGGTAAGTTCTTTTCATTTTGCACAATATTTTCAAGATTTATCATTTGTAATATGTATTTAGTACATTATTCCTTATGGTTAAATACTATTATGTGGATGACCTACTTTTATTTATCCATTTATCAGTTGATTGATATTTGTTATTCTGCTATTTTGTCTGTTATGAATAATGCTGCTATGGATATTTGTCCACACTTTTAATGTGAACATATAAGGTCAGTTCTCTTGGGAAAGACCCACTGTTCCCTACCCCCAGCTATGATTACTGATCATTTATTGTCACTAGTTGCCAAAATGCCATGTATTTGGAATCATAGCATATCAGACCAGAGTATTTCACACATACATAAATATGTAGTTGGTAAATATTTGTCTGCTAGTCTGTAGCTTTTCCATTTTCTCTATGTTGTCTTACACAGCACAGATCTTAACTTTTATAATTTAATTTGTCAGTTTCTTTTGTGATGGCTTTGCATCTTGATAGATTCAAGAGTCCGGAGATTTTTCTCCTATTTTTTTTCCTAGAAGTCTCTTCCCCCCCCCCCGCCCCCTGACAGGGTTTCCCTGTGTAGCCCTAGCTATCCTGGAATTCATTCTGTATTCCAGGCTGGCCTCAAACTCAGAGAGATCTGACTGTGTTACGGTATTGTGTTACACATTAAATCTGTGATCCAACTCAAATTACTTTTTAAATAAATTTGGTGTTGAATTTGTCTAGATTTATGTTTTACGTATGGATTTCTCATTGTTTTAACACCATTTCCTGAAAAGATCATTCTTCCTTCATTGAATTTTATTTCCTCATTTGTCAAAGATCAGTTTTCTGTATTTATGTCAACTTAGTGCCTTTAAAAGTAGCTTTATTTATGTATAATCACATACTTCACAAAGCACTTATTTATAGCATAATTTGGTATATTGGTATTTTCTCAAGGTTGTGCAATCGTAACCATTATCAACCTTTTAAAATCTGATTTCCCCCCTCTCCCACCACTGATTATTGACAATATTTATTGACTTGACCGCATGTTAAAGGAGAGTTTAATCCCTCTGTACTTTCAGCATAGCCAAGTTAGGAAGCAGTTTGGTGATTTGTTACAAAGCTAGGCATAATCTTTCTGTTCAATTTAAAGCACTCTCTTTTAATAATTGCCTTTTTCATGAAGGTGATAGTATCCTTGTTATTCCTGAAGACATTGGGTATATTTAGTGCATGTGCACGTATTGGTGGTGCACCTGTGTGTGGAAACCAGAGGCTGACTTTGGGTGTCTTCCTTATCATGTTGCTCGGTTTCTTTAGTTATTAAATTGTTTTTTGTTTTTTCGAGACAGGGTTTCTCAGTATAGCTTTGAAGCCTGTACTGGAACTAGCTCTTGTAGACCAGGCTGGCCTTGAACTCACAGAGATCTGCCTGGGATTAAAGGCGTGCGCCACCACCACCTGGCTAGTTATTAAATTGTAATTCTTTCTTGGTATTGGTTTTCTTGAATACTTGATGTTGTAGAGGTTGTTTGCTTATTTGTGTTTGATAATTTTGATGGTTTTCTTTTTAGTGAATTACAGTCTTTGATTATAGGAGCTTTCTTTTGACAGTAGTAGGAGAATGAACAAATACCACACTGTGTATTTGTGTGTGCGCATGTACACCAGTAGATATTTGCTTGACTGCTTGCGTACCCTTACCTGTTGGGCAGGTGGTAATCTCTAAACTCAACTCTGCTCCGAGTCTTAGCCTATTACTACACACCTGTTGCCCCTTCCTTGCTTCTCAGTAAAAGATCAGCAGAGGAGTCCAATTGCCTAGAGCCTGTTCGTTTCCTATATAATCTACTGAAAAACCCACAATGCCTCTCTCCTATAATTCAAATTTTTAGTTTGGAGTGCAGTGGAATTACTCTTCATAGCAACTTCCATAAGACTCAAGATTCCCTGTTACTTTAGATCTTGTGTGTATGTTTGTGTACATATTAGTGGGTACATATATGCATGCATGTGTGTGTGTGTGTGTGTGTGTGTGTGCGTGCTCGAGCACATATTAGTTGGGGCATATATGTATGGAAACTAGAGGTAGTTTACTTTGGGTGTCTCCTCAGTCACGTTATTCTGACTGATTCTTACTGAATTTGGAGTTCACGGGTGTTCTTGTCTCCTAAGCCTAGAATTATAGGTGTGTAATACCATCTCCCACACACGCTTTTTTTTTTTTTTTTGAGACAGGGTTTTTTTGTGTAGTCCTGACTGTCCTGGAACTCGCTATGTAGATCAGGCTGGCCTCAAAACTCACAGAGGCCTATCTTTGCCTCCGGAGTGTTTGGATTAAAGGCATGTGTCACCAATGCCTAGCTATATCTATCTATCTATCTATCTAGAAACTGGGCATTGAACTTAGGTCCTTAAGTTTGCATAGCGAACACTTTACAATTGAACTGTTTCTCTAGCCCTAAGCTCATCAGCTTTTTAATCTCATCAGAATTCTTCAATTTCTGATCTGCTGAAAGTGTTCTTTCTTGTTTTCGAGCCACATGAGTTTCCTAACCTTTCCTAACTGTAACAATAATAGCAATATTACTTATTAATAATAACATTTTTAGCCAAAATATAAACAGATATGTTTGTATACATTGCTATCCCTTTTAAGTCAAGATGATCTTTTGCACAAAAGGTATATGTTTTATGTGTGCCTGAGTCTATGTATGTGCACCATGTTCATGAAAGAACTCACATAAGTTAGAAGTGGTGTTGAATCCTCTGCAACTAGAATTTTAGATGGTTCTGAGTTGTGGTGTGGGTGCTCAGAATTGAATTCTGTCCTTTGCAAGAGCAGCAAGTGCTCTCTCTAAACTGCTGAGCCATCTCTTTAGCCCCAAGATGATCTTTTCGATATTAGCCTTTATCTTTGAGCTTTCTTCCTAGAATATGTTTATTTTGAAAACTTCAGATACTTATGAGCTTTTCTAGAAGCATAAATTTGTTTGCAAATTTTAAGGAGAAATTGATCTTTGCAGGAGTATTTCACTAGTCACTGTTACTACTATTGGGCCAGATTTTAAATTTCTTTCTGGCTGAGTATGGTGTTCAGTACTTCCATGTTAGATATGTGTGAAGAAAGGAAACATAACTAGGTATTTAGAAGATTGCTTTTTTGTTGTTGTTGTCTTTTCCAGGCAGGGTTTGTCTGTAGCCCTGACTAGAAACTGAAAACGCACTTTGTAGATCAGGCTGGTCTTCCTGCCTCTGCCTTCTGAGTGCTGGGATTAAAGGTGTGTGCCAACGTGCCCAGTAAAGATTGCTTTTAAACTATACCTTCTGTATTTTTTATTGTAAGTTAACCTTGTATTAATTCTTGGATAACTCTACTGAAGTATGATGATATTAAAGGGAAATTGCAAGAAATAATCGTGCAGAAAATGAAGATAAGGCATTAAGTAGTGTGCGGAAGTAAGATAATGGATTTTATTAACTTATTTTAGTGCTGAGGATTGAACACAGGGCCTTCCTTGTTCATGTTAAACACATGCTCTACTACTGAACTATTCCTTTGATCCCCAAAATTGACTTTAGAAATTAAACTGGGCTCTTTATTTTATAACTTTTGTAATCTTGGGCAAATTGCATAAACATATTAAGACTAAAATTTATATTACAAAATCAGAAATTAGCACTATGGCAGAGTTTTGTAAAAACTGAATGAACAATTACATGTAAAATACTTTGAGCATGAAGCCTGTTGGAGATATTAGTTAATAAGTTAATATTAATCTTCATCATTACTACCCTGTTAGGAGTTCTAAGCCTGAAGCTGAGTGGAACTGTCAATCAACAAGTTATTTATTCAGCTCCTTATCTCTGGTAGTAGACTTAAACCTGAAGAAGAAATACTGAAATGAGTGCCGCCAGCTTTGTACTTAGAATGGAGCAGAGAAAACCAGTATAAATGGTTTACTTCCCCGGCGGTTCAGTAGTAAGGCAGGCCTTGTTAATGGTACTGTATAGATGAGGAAGCTAAGACAGTAACTCAGTAACTTCAAGATAATAGACTGTTATTGAATCCTGGTTCTTCCATTTAAAAGTTTGTGTGGTCAGAGTAAATCACTTCACCTTGAAGGAATGGGACTATTGATACAAATTGATGATAGTTAATTGGTTTCTGATTTTCAATAAACTAGCATATTCTTCAATGTCAAAATATTCAGGTATCTTTTTATTTCCTGCTGTTACTCCTGGTTTGATTTCTCTCATGTCTTCAGCCTTAAGATTCTCCAGTCCATTTTAGAAACTATAACCTTGTCATTTGCCAATAGATGTTAAAATGAATGGTTTTGATGGCATTAAATGGCTTACAGGAAACAACATGGGTGTTCCTTTGAGAGCTGATATATTCTTTATGGTCTCAAACAGGAAGCAAAAGGTGTTGAAACTTAAAACAAGGGATAAGTGTATCTTATAAAGGGTAAGAACTGTCTCTAGATGGAGTATTCTAGACTGTACTGACTTGCTCTGCAAGTTGATTTGTTTTTGGATAGGATAAGGAGGGTGGGAAAACTAGTCCTGAATATCTTGGGTGTTTATTTGGAATGTTATAGCCTCAAGGAGGCTGTGAACTATTAATATACTACCCCTTATAAGTACTCATATTGTTCAGATTTAATCACAAGGGTCTAAATTCTCTGTAGGTATGATGCTATGTTGGGAACTAAAAGAGGAATTTTTATCTTCAAAATCAACTGTTCTCAGAGGGTATTATAATTGGATTTTTGAAAGCTATAGCTTATTTGTGAGGGTAAAAAGAGCATTGTAAAATTCAGAATTACACATGCTCTGGAACAAGGCAGTCCTGAGGATTTCTCACGTACACATTGAATGCTGCTGCAGCATTACTTGCAGAAGAGAAGCAAACGATGGGAAACAACCTAAGTAAACAGATGGCTGATGTCTATTTGAAGCCTTAGAAGGAATCCTTTAACACACAGGAACCACCTGGACTTGAAGTTTGAAATTAATGAAGATTAGAAATAGAGAAGAGTGTGTTAGGTGGACAGTGGTGCATGCCTTTAATCATGAAGCATAGACAGGTGGGTTTAAGGTCAGCCTGGTCTACAGAGTTAGTTCCAGGATAGACAGAGCTACACAGAGATACTCTGTCTCAAAAAAACAAAACAAAAACCACAGAAAAATCCCCAAACAACTTATACACTGCTTATGTGCCTGTGGAGGTCAGAAGAGGGTATTAGATTCCTTGGAACTGTAGTTACGGACCAAGGTGTGAGTTTTGGGAAGTAAACTTGGACCCTCTGCAGAGCAGCCAGTGCTCTTAACTGCTGAGCCATCTCTCAAACTCCAGATTGTGGTTTCTTAAGGGCCAGAGGAAGAAGAAACTGGCACCTGAGGAAATAGGAACTTGTTATTCTGAGCGCATCTTAGCAGTAGCGTGAGCACAGGGAGGTGAGTACACAAATGCAAACCACAGTACGTCATCTTCAGCAGTCTTTGAACCTTATGTCTACAGTTGTTTCCACACCATGGGCCTACTCGCCATGTAGTCTAGGGAGCCGAGGATGGGACTGGGGTTGATGCCAGCTTAGGACTTTGTACCACCATGTCTTTACTCAGTTATTCTGGTTCAAGAAAAGAAAAGATAGTGAATGAAACTGCTAACAATTGCATAACATTTTACAGCTTTAAAAGCTTTTTTCATGTGTAGTTTTTTTTTTCTGTGACACAAGATTAGTGGTGCTTTGCTTTTATTAGTCTTTTATAATTGGGAAACAAATGACAACAACAAACAGGCTCTGGAGAACTTGCCTAAGAAAAAATTAGTAGCCGGGCAGTGGTGGTGCATAACTTTAATCCAAGCACTCAGAAGCCTCTTGTGAGTTCGAGGTCAGCCTGGTCTGCAAGAGCTAGAAAGCTACAGAAAAACCCTGTCTCGAAAAAAAAAAATTAAAAAATTAAAAAAAATAATAAAAAATTAAAAAAAATAATAAAAAAGAAAAGAAAACAAGCTAGTAAATTGGGAGTGATGAGCTACTAAACAGTAAACCTAGGGAAAGTGAAACTGCAGTGAGTTTGAGGCAGGTCTAAACTAGAATGAATATTTCAAAAAACCAAACTAGACACAAAAACAGTAATACACTTGAAAACTGATATTCTACAACATCAAATCCAGGTTCTTTTTTCTAACAAAGTATAAAATTTTATGTGTTAGATTTTAGTTTGATGAGGATCAAATCTTAGAAGAGACCCTGATCTAGAAAGTACTTTTTCAGGGAAGAGATGTTTGATGGCTTTGGGGAGCAAGTGAGACCCAGACACAACTCTATGCGGGCATAGGTCAAGCACGTGTGTGCTGCAGCTGTTCTCGGAGCTGCCAGTTCTTTCTAACTTGGTGGTGGCTTAAATGAGTTTTTTTTTTTTTTTAAACAGGCTGCCTCAAGGCTTGAACCACAAGAGTCTGAGGAGAGCTATTTTCATAATCAACAGATAAATTAAGAAAATACCTTCTTATAAAATATACTGGTATAGTATATTTATCACACTTAAGTATGAGAAGACCCAGGGGTGTAGTCTAGTGGTCCAATACTTTCCTCACTTTTGTCAGAAGCCCTGAGAACAACAGTGATGAGAGGTTTGAAAAGGAGAAAATGAAATAAGAATTGAGTTTGAAAAGGTATAATTGTATTTTTGTAAATATATTTCAGAGATGTTTGGCAAGAATTTGGTGTTTAATGCATTATGATTAAACTGAAGGAAAGTCTGTGCACTCTAGTGTGTTCTACAGCTTGACCTTACCTAGTGTTTTACCTTTGGATTTATTCTGAGAGCACTGGGAAGCCACTGAATGGTTCTCAGAGGAGGAGCCACATCTACTTATTAATGTTTTTGAAGAGATTCCTTGGTTGTTGACTAAAGACATGGAAGGTGGATGTGTTCGGTGTTGAGAAATACCAAGTTAATTCTAATTAAGCACTCAAGAACAGATAGTATCTAAATGAGCATGTCATTCAAGTGATATCACCGTTGGAGTTGGATATTTGGGCTAATTGGTAGACTTTTAATTTACTTTAGTATCCTCTGTGGTTGTGTACAACTAGGGTTGAGCTATAGCTCTGTCTTGGGGAAGGCGGAAAAGGATGTGGAGTTTAAACTTCAGAGAAAGGGTTGAAGAAGGCAAAGTTGTGGTGACTGTAATGTTTCACCATTTTGTGTTCTCTTTAGAATTCCCGTTTTCATATTTATATTTTCAAATGTCTGAATTTTTTTGTTTATTTTTATTTATTCTTTGTACCATTTGTGTCATGCATCTTGATCCCATTCATCTCCCTGTCTCTACATATCCACCTTCTGCCCTTATAAATCTCCCTCAATAAAATAAAATTTAAGAGAAAAGAAAACAGAGAGGAAAAAAAAAGAAAAATCTTGTTATGGAAGCTGTCATGTGAGTTTCTCAATATGCCCTTTAGTCCATATGTCTTTAGTTGCAAGTGTTCATTGCAAAGAGTCATTGGTCTGGTTCAAGGCTCTGGTTTCTGCTACACAATTGATACTGGGGCTTCACTGGGACTCCTGTTAGATACCCTGTTGTTGCTCTGTGTTGTAGAGATCTTTCAGCTTTGGGTCTGTAGAACCGGCCCCCTTAATGCTCCATCAGATGGAGTGAATGTTGGGGTGTTGTTGTTTGTTTTTTACTGTTTTCTTTGGTATTCTTTTGACTTTTTTAGGGGGGGCGCCTTGCTTCTGGGGGAGCCTGCCATAAAACTCCCAAATAAACCACATACATAGACTCTTATTATTTCTTATAAAACACAGCCTTGGCTTGTTCCTTGTCATCTTATCTTAAATTATCCCATCTATCTTTTGCCTCTGGGCTTTTATCCTTTTCTATTTCTGTATACCTTTCTTTTTTTTTTAAAAAATAAATTTTATTTAATGTTAATTGTTTTTTTTCCTGCATGTACATCTAAAACCCTGGAATTGGAGCTACAGACAGGTTTCAGCCGCCATGTGGGCGCTCTGGAAGAGTGGTCAGTGCTCTTAACTGCAGAGCCATCTCTAGCCCCTCTGTATGCCTTTCTGTACTTCTTTCTCCATGGATTGTTGTGTGGTTGGCCCCTGATGTCCTCCTCTTCTTTCTTGCTCCTTCTTCTTTCTCTCCCAGATGTCTCCTTCTGTTATTCCCTCTGCCTGCCAGCTCCATTTGTTCTTGTCCTGCCCTGCTATTGGCTATTCAGTTCTTTACTAGATCATCAGGTGCTTTAGACAGGTAAAGAATCACAACTTCACAGAGTTAAATGCGACATAAAAGAATACAACACATTTTTCATCATTAAAACAAATGTTCCAAAGCATACACAAATGTAACACATCTTAAAATAATATTCTACAGCAGGGTGGGCCAACTCGTAACCCTGGTTCTGGGTAGTTACATGGTTGGTCAGCCCTCTGGGTCTCCCTTGTCCTCACCACCAGGGTGAGCTCTCCAGCGTTGCCCTAGATAGTTCAACCTATACAGCAAGGAGCAAGGGGCACCTCCAGTTCTCCTGCCCTTATACCTTCACCACCAGGGTCAGCTCTACTGTGTTGCCCAGGCAAGGTGCAGAGGCCAGTCTTCCCAGGGCCACAGCTGGTTAGGGGCAGCTTCAGCTCTTATGACTTCAGGGCCAGCTCTTCCAACTGCCACGGGGTGGGGGGCACATCTCTCCCTTGCCCAAGCCACCATATGGCAGATGGTGGGGCCAGGTCTCCCATACTCACATTCTTGGACCAGCTCACCCCCTCCCTGTCAACAGGGTCAGCTCTACTGTGCTGCCCAGATGAGGTACAGGCCCCACTTTACCAAGTGCTGTACCTGGTAAGGGGTCAGTTTCTTGTCTGCTGTAGGTGGTCAGGGGCGAGGGTGAGACCATCTCACCCATGCTGCCTTATAATAGATACTCAGTAGCGGGGCCAGCTTTCCCACACTTGTGCCCTCGGGGCGGGTTCACCTGCGGGGGTGGGGGGGCGCCAACAGGTTCAGCTTTACTCTGCTGCCCAGGTGAGGTGCAGGGCCAGCTCTCGCACCTGCCACAGGTAGCAAGAGGTGGGGGAGAGTGTTTGTTTTTTTGACAGTGTTTCTCTGTGGTGTGCAGTTCTGGTTGTTCCGTAACTCACTATGTAGACTAGGCTAGTTCCAAACTCACAGAGATCTACAGGTTTCTGCCTCCCAAGAGCTAAAATTGTGTACCTCTTTACCCTGCTCTTAATCTTTTTTTTTCTTTTTTTCTTTTTGGTTTTTTGAGACAGGGTTTCACTGTGGCTTTGGAGCCTGTCCTGGAACTAGCTCTGTAGACCAGTCTGGTCTCAAACTCACAGAGATCCTCCTGCCTCTGACTCCCGAGTGCTGGGATTAAAGGCGTGCGCCACCACCACCTGGCTGCTCTTAACCTTTTAAAACTCATTCTAAACCTAGTTTTAGTTGACTCCCCTCTCTCCCCCTCCCTCCCTCCCTTCCTCCCTCTTTCTTTCTGTCTTCTCTCTCACTCAGTTCCTCTATATCCAGGGGGGATTGGGTCCAGGATCCTGCAAATATTATAAAGACTGTATGTATATGCTTAAGTGTCTTTTATAGAATGGTATGATTCTTGCATATATATTCTATCCATCCTCTTACATACTTTTAAGCTTTTATCTAGTTTACATACACAGTCTAAGTTCTATTATACTTAGAGAATGTTTAGAGAATGACAGGAAACAAACATTTGTATATGTTCTGTAAAGATGTAATTTCCCCAAGTATTTTCAGTTCTTGTTTGATTGAGTCAATATGAAAACTCATGGAGGGCTGACTGCATGTATGTGTGTGTTCCATAAGCTGCACTACATGTGTATATGTATACATTCTGAAATTTGAGCAGTCAGTCATAGTAACCTGTTTAACCAGAATTCTGTATTATGAATGATTGCAAATGCTTCCTGTAATTGGGTAGAAGAACATCTACCTTCTTTTCCCCATGTTCTTGGATTTTTGTATTATACTGATATGAAATTGTATCTACATTTTATAAGAGAAAACACTTCTGTGTATTAAAATGACAAACAGTGTTGAATAAGGAATAAAATTACTAACACATTATAAGAGTGCTTTTTAAAAAAATTTTTTTTGTAGCTTATAGTCTGTAATCCAGAGTGGTTAAGTTTACTGTGGGGAACTGGATTAGTTACAACTGAAAGTTCATTTTTTCCCCCTGAGTAGAATTAGAGACTAGAAAGAATATGTGTATGTATTTTGGGTAGATAACACAGTCATTACATTACATACAGTAACTACATTATTGCTAGGATTACTATAGCTAGTACAGTTTAAGTTTAGGGACTGAAAGTGTAATTCTTATTAATTTTTGAATATTTAAGATGACTTATTTTGCCCAGTAATAAATTGTAGATTCTATTGATAGTATATTCCTCCCTTTTCTTTTTTCTATTCATAGTGGTAGTCGATCTTCTAAAACTTTTAAACCAAAGAAGAACATCCCAGAGGGTTCTCACCAGTATGAGCTCTTAAAACATGCAGAAGCCACACTTGGCAGTGGTAACCTCCGGATGGCCGTCATGCTTCCTGAGGGAGAGGACCTAAATGAGTGGGTCGCAGTTAACAGTAAGTAGCCGTCTGCTTCTCAGCAGACTCTGAATTGGGACAGTGACCTCAGTGCAGGTGAATGTGTAGGTGCTGGCTATTCTAGGATCTATTTAGTCTAATAGTCACAATATGGTGATGACAGATAGCCTAATGTCACTATTAGTAATGTCCTAATCTGTTAGTCTTCATGCTATTCTATCTGAGTATGAAATTTTATGAATGTCCATAAAACTTTACTGTCACTTTATTTTTTAATTATGTGATTAATTATAATGTGATATTTCTGAACTAACACAGTCTTGTTATTAAAAATAAAATGGTTTGTTTTTTCACAAAGTGAGCCATTTTACCCATGACATGACTTTTGTGACATCCGAAAGATAGAGTAAATTTCCAGTGTATATGTGTGCATTATTGCAGGCTCTCGCTGTGTAGCCTTCGCTGCCTTAGAACTTACTATATGGATTAGGCTGGTCTTCAGTGTACAGAGATTCACCTGCCTGCCGGTTGCTAGATTAAAGGTCCTCCCTGCTCTGCCTCTTGTCCTTTCCTTTCATGTCCCCCTTCTCTCTTCTCTTTCCTTTTGGCACTGGTTTGTGCTTTTGTACTTTTGAGAGCTCATTTATTAGTTATTTGAATTTTTTCACATTTATTTATTTGTGTGTTTGTGTTAATGTCTGTAGGAACACAGCAAGTATGTGAGGGTCAGAGGACAGTTTTTCTCTCTGCCATGTGGGTCCTGGGGATCAAACTCTGGTTGTCAGGCTCGGTGGCCAGCACTCTTACCCACTGAGTCATTTTGCTAGCGTGTATATACTAATTAAGAAAGATTTGGGGCTGGAGAGATGGCTCAGTGGTTAAGAGCACTGGCTGCTCTTCCAGAGGTCCTGAGTTCGATTCCCAGCAACCACATGGTGGCTCACAGCCATCTGTAATGAGATCTGGTGCCCCCTTCTGGCGTGCAGGCATACATGGAGGCAGAATGTTGTGTACATAATAAATAAATCTTTAAAGAAAAAAAAAGAAAGATTAAGAATGGCTGTGCAGAATCCTGTACTTTAGACTCAACATGTTAGGTGTAGGAGCAGTTAATTCTGTGGGAGTTGCTAGACTGGTGTCTGTGGTACTGGAAGAGCGCTAGTGTTCTCCGCTAGCCTCCATGTGCTCACACAGTTCACAGTGTGTTGGGTATTCTTGGCTTTTCCATCTTGAAGGTAAGTGTTTTTTGGGGAGTGGCTTTGGAATGGCAACCCATTATCATTAAAATTTGTGGTTTCATTAATACTGAGCTTCTTTTCATAGGGTCTTATGATTATCTAGAAACTTTGTGAAAGGGCATTTTAAATTGTTACATTTCAGCCGGGCCGGGGGTGGTGCACACCTTTAATCCCAGCACTCGGGAGGCAGAGGCAGGTGGATCTCTGTGAGTCTGAGGCCAGCCTGGTCTACAAGAGCTAGTTCCAGGACATGCTCCAAAGCACACAGAGAAACCCTGTCTCAAAAAACAAAAAAACAAAAACAACAAAAAAACCCAATTGTTACTTTTCCTGCTGTGTTGTCGTCTCTTACCTATAGACCTATAGTTCTTTGTATATTTTATATATACTTTTTTTTTTATGTGGGTTGTCAATAATTTTTCACACTCTTGTCTTGCTCCCTAGTACAAGCTCCTAATTTTAGTACAGTTAACAAATTGGGGCTTTGGTGTGAACTTTTCCACCTGGTTTTGTAGGGAAAAAGAACCTGGGATTCTGCTTAAATAAAGTGATAATTACTTTATTTTACTTATGATGGACATTTGCTTTGCAGCTGTGGATTTTTTCAATCAAATCAATATGCTTTATGGAACCATCACAGACTTCTGTACAGAGGAGAGTTGTCCGGTGATGTCAGCTGGACCAAAGTAAGATATGGTTAATGTCTGGTTTTCCTTGTCACTGTTCTTGGGCTTTTAGAGGAGAAGGAAGTAAGTGTCCAGCCTTGGTGCTTCCTGGGTTCTAGCATTTCCCTCAGTGGCTTCCTTGTGACTTGTCATTGCTACCTTTTCTCTCCGTACACCGTATCTTTCCCATCCACCTGAACTGGTTTCCTGGAAACTCCTTGACAGTTACTCTGAAAAATTTGCTTTGTCTATTCTCCTTGGATATTTTTCTTTTCTTCTCTTTCTTTCTTTCTTTCTTTCTTTCTTTCTTTCTTTCTTTCTTTCTAGGGAAACATTTTATAATTTATATATAAAATTTCAATAAGAAACAAATGTAAAATGATAAGAATATAAACATTACTTTAAGAGTCAAAAACAATAAAACCCAAATTTAAAAAAAGACAAAAACCCCTCAAAACAATGAAAAACTCACACACAATGAATGTAAATTTTAATTCTAAAACAAGAATATGAACAGAGCATTTAAAATGATCTCAGTCATTTGGGAACTCTTCATATCATTGCAAGAAACAGATCTGATCTTAAAACCTTATTTTATGAAAAACTTAAGTTGGACAGTTTGTTCTTTATGGGAGCTAAAACATGTTTAATAAAGAACCTGGTGATAAAACCAGTTTCTATCCTGAAATAACTGTCTAAAACACCATGCCATTTTGAAACTGAATAGACTGGAGCAATCTCTTTCTCTTCACTGAAACAGTATGGAGATGGGCAGAGGCTTGGGCACAGCACAAACGAGAGGAATGAACCCACGGAGGGCACAGGGCGCAGCTTTACCAGTCATTTATGTTAACAGAGCTGTTAGTAAAGCCACAGAGGCGGGGGTTATTGAAAACATTGTAGCAGGGTACCAGTAGGTATTCGGGAGAACCTCCCTTTTGAGACTTCACAGTGGATTTGATGGTCATTCCTTGTGCTCAGCAGTGATAAGAAAGGCTCTTCTAAGAATGTTTAAGGTGTATTCCTGCTTAGGTCAGTTTTGGATTATTATTAAGGTTTAGATTTGCTAAATAGAAAGGATTCTCATTCATACTATTGAAGATAATTTTTATCAGTTTAAACACCATGTAGTATTTCTCTGTTAGATTGCTATTTTGTTAGGCTCACTAGTCTGTTTTTCAGTCAGGTCGAACTCTATGGGAAAGGTTAGAAAATAGTTGATTTAAAAGTGAAGTAGTAGCTGAATAGTGGTTGCAACACACCTTTAATCCCAGCATTCCAGAAGCAGAGGCAGGCGGGTCTCTGAGTTCAAGGCCAACCTGGTTTACCCAAGAGTTCCAGGACAGCCAGTAAGACACAGAGAAACCCTGTCTTGAAAAACAAACAAAAAAGTGAAATAGTGTTTGGTTGGTGGTAGTGCTCTTTAATCACAGCACTTGTAGGGGAGAAGCAAGTGGATTTCTGAGTTTGAGGCCAGCCTGGTGTAAAATAGAGTAAGTTTCTGGACATACAGGGCTATACAGGGAAACCCTGACTCAAAAACCAAAAGCAAAACAACAACAAAAAAAGTAAAGTAGCAGAAGAAATGTTGGAAACTAAAAATCTAAATGTCAATCGAGTTTATACATTTTTATATTTTGGAGTCTCAGCTATGTACTTAGTTTTTATTTTAAAGATTTATTTATTAAGTATACAATGTTCCTCCTGCATGTACACCTCCATGTTAGAAAAGGGCACCAGATCTCATTACAGATGGGTATGAGCCATCACATGGCTGCTGGGAATTGAACTCAGGACCTCTGGAAGAGGAGCCAGTGTGCTTAACCCCTGAGCCATCTCTCCAGTCCTGTACTTAGTTCTTTAGGGCTATGTTGATGTATGTATATACTGTACAGTTTCTAAGAAGAGTCCTGTTATCTTAAAAGTCAGGGAGGGGTATGTGTGTGTGTATGGTGTGTGTGTGTGTGTGTGTGTAAGAGAGAGAGAGAGATTGAGAGACTGAGAGATTGGAAGAATTGTTTAAGAAAATAACTTGAGGGGGTGGAGAGATGGCTCAGTGGTTAAGAGCACTGCCTGCTCTTCCAAAGGTCCTGAATTCAATTCCCAGCAACCACATGGTGGCTCACAACCATCTATAATGAGGTCTGGTGCCCTCTTCTGGCATGCAGGCAGACCACTGTATACTTAATAAATAAATAAATCTATATAAAAAAAAGAGGGCTGGAGAGATGGCTTAGATGTTTAGAGCATTGCCTGCTCTTCCAAAGGTCCTGAGTTCAATTCCCAGCAACCACATGGTGGCTCACAACCATCTATAATGAGGTCTGGCGCCCTCTTCTGACTTGCAGGCATACACACAGACAGAATACTGTATACATAATAAATAAATATTGCCGGGCGATGGTGGCACACGCCTTTAATCCCAGCACTCAAGAGGCAGAGGCAGGCGGATCTCTGTGAGTTTGAGAACAGCCTGGACTACAGAGCTCATTCCAGGACAGGCTCCAAAGCCACAGAGAAACCCTGTTTCAAAAAACCAAAAGAAAAGAACTTGAGGGTTTGGCCTGAATATAGACCAAGTAACTTGTTTTATATTTGCATTTATAGGTAGATCTTTCAAGAGTAAATTGTCCATTTTAGATAGGCAGTTCATACATATTTTTACTTAAACATTTATGGGTGTCTCTTCTACTAATCTGCTTTTCTGAGTAGGGGAAGTACATTTCGTTTTAGTGTTCCTTGTTCTTAAGCATGTGTTTCTCACATGGTTGCATATTAAATCAAAGGGTTAATTTTGGTTAATAGCCAAAATATGAGCATATTTGAGTTGCCAGTTTCCTTTAAGGATATATTAGTTCGTCGTTCAAATGAACTAAACTACTGAACCATTCTTATTTACATTAGTTTTACTTTTTATTTCTGTCATTCTTTATACTTAACCTCAAATTTAAAGCCCCCAAGTAAAAAGAATTGTACTACATTTTATGTAGACAGCTCTTTAATTCAGGGGCTGTGCATGGCAGTCTGTGTTTAAACCCCAGTTTTTGGGAGGCAGAGTCAGGTGAATCTCTGAGTTCTATATCAGCCTCGTCTACATAGTGAGAGACTTTTTTATTTTTTAAAGAAAGAAAAAGAAAAGAGAAAGAAAAGATAGAAAACTGGACAGGTGAGGAAAACACCTAAAAAGAAGATGAATTCAGCTGGCAGTGGTGGTGCACGCTTTAATCCCTGCACTCCGGAGGCAGAGGTAGGCGGATCTCTGTGAGTTCAAGGCCAGCCTGAATTCAATGTGATCTCCTTAGGTTGAATTTTGATAAAAGCAAAACAGGCTACTGTTGATTAAGAACGTGTACTTACTTGGAGAACAGATTGTTTAAAGCATATTTGTATATATATTCCTCATACATATATGCACACTTTTATACCTCCCTTGTGATGGTCTGTGATATCTTTTCACTGCAGATATGAGTATCACTGGGCAGATGGAACCAACATTAAAAAGCCTATCAAGTGCTCTGCACCAAAGTATATTGATTACCTGATGACCTGGGTTCAGGACCAGCTGGATGATGAAACATTATTTCCATCAAAAATTGGTAAAATTATTTTTTGTAATTGGAATAAATCATGATGTATTTAATTTTGTTTCTATAATTGCATGCTCTCTCTTCCTGTCCTACCCATTTGAGTAGTTCCCTGGGACTGTGTTGATGAGCATTTTTATTATGCAGTTTCCAAGAAGAGACACCAGAGCTTTCTAACCCAGTCAGACATAAGCAAGCTGTCAAGCTGTCTCATGTAAATTGTTTTTTTTTTTTTAACCTTACACCTAGTCTTTTAAATACGTATTAGTTTAAAGGTCAGAATTAATAGAAAATAAGTGATCTATTTCCTAACTTATTATTTGCTAAAATTTTTATAAATTTAAAATATTAGTGACATTATTTCTAAGTAGAGAAGTTATTTTTGAGTGTGTTTGAGTGTGTTTTAAGTTCTGTTTTTCCTTCCAAGACAGGGTTTCTCTGTGTAGCTCTGGCTGTCCTAGACCTCACTCTGTAGGCGTAGGCTAGACTGGCCTTGAACTTACACACACACACACACACACACACACACACACACACACACACACACACCCATCCCCCCACACCCCCCCCCCACACCCTTTGCACGCGAGCCTCTGCCTCCTGAGTGCTGGGATTAAAGGCGCATACCCACCATGCAAGGCTCCTTTTTATTTTTTTTAAAAGAATTATAAATATCTAGTAGTTTTCTTTTTAGAAGCAAGTCCCAAATGGAAGCTTATTACTGTTTGAGGAACCATAACAGGTTACCACATCAATCAAAGCATTTCTTGTTTCTGTCGGGCGGTGGTGGCACATGCCTTTAATCCCAGCACTTGGGAGGCAGAGGCAGGCGGATCTTTATGAGTTCGAGGCCAGCCTGGTCTACAAGAGCTAGTTCCAGGACAGGCTCCAAAGCTACAGAGAAACCCTGTCTCGAAAAAAAAAAAATTCTTGTTTTATACATTTAAAGAGTATTCTTGTGTCCCTTTTCACACTAAATTTATTAATGATACCCCCCTTATAGTTTTAAGTGATGGACAGATGATACAGAAATTTATGATATAGAAAGATAATAAAAAAGGTAATAGTTAATAAGGGAGCTAATGATACCTGTCACACTCATGTTTATTTTCTTTTTCCTTCAAGTTTCCATAGCTTGTATCTAATTTTTATACTTATGATAAAGTGTGGTTTTTATGGCTCATAAAATAAATCTTAAAGATTTTATTTTGTTCTTTTGTTTTGAGATCGGCACTCCTCTGTAACTCAGGCTGGCCTCGAGCCTATGGCAATCCTGTCTGAGCCTCCTGAGTGTGGTTACAGGCAGGGGCCATCACACATCACATAGATTTTGATATCAAAATATTTGAGAAGAAAAAAACAGCTTTGAGGATTTGGCCTGGTAGAGATCAAGGGACTTGTTTGGTGTATTTGCTTAAAGGTCTGCATTGTGGCCATTAGACAGCTAATATGTGTCTGTACCTCTTCAAACTGTTACAACTGTGTTTTCAATTAACCTGCTTTCATTAGAGCACTGTTCTCCAATCTTAGGTCCTTTTTGTGTTTTTAGGTTTTTATACAGTGCTATGCCTAGAATATGCGGGCTTCAGTCCTTTTCTTGTTGTTTTATGACTTTGCTATTTTAGGGTGTCCTTTGATTGTGGTGTGCTTGTGTCCCTGTGATTTATAGTGGTGTGAAATGGGCAACAGTATTACGACACTGAGCCAATAGTACCAGTGTTTGGTTGCATTGCTAAGTTCAACATTTAGAATATAGGATTTTGTATTCTTTTCCTTCCTTTTAAAAATTTACTTATGACTATTGTGTGTGTGCATGTGGGTGTCAGAGGGCTTTGTGGCACTAGTTCTCTCCTCTACCTTTACGTGCTTTCTGGGGACTGAGCTCATATCATCAGGCTAGCCCAGCAAGTACTTTTACCTGCAAAACCATCTCACTGGCCCAGATTTTTATTAAAATTGAAATATTTTATAATTTCTTATATAGCATGATGCTAATATATATTTATAGTAAAATAGTTTTATAGTAAAATAAATAAACATGCTTTGTGTTAATCCATTTTATTCTGTTAGGAAAGTAGCTATAATTACCCAACTAATATAATGTAAATATGGTATATTGTTATGTTTCATTCTTATATTTTGTATTCAATCTTTAGACTTAGTTGTCCTGTATCTTTGCTACAGATATTTTTGTGTTTATCTCTGACCTACATTCTCTCATATCCTCCTATCCCTTTAACCCAGTAACCATGGTTTTATTCTCTATGTATGTCATTTTCTTTTTCACTCAAAATATAAGTAAGATTGAGAAATAGTGTGTTTAGGTTTGATGTGCACTTAGTATAATATCCTCCCAAATTCAAATCTCCCTATTTTATTTTTATTTATTTATTTATTTATTTATTTATTTTGAGACAGGATCTTGCTATGTATCCCAGGTTGGTCTTGAACTCACTATAATCCTGTCTCAGCCACTCTGGTGCTGAATTATAGATATGTGACCATACCTGTATCAGGATCTCCTATAGGCTAAGTTGTATGTTTGTGTCTGTCTGTGTGTCTGATATATTAAAAGCATTAAACATAACTAAGGTGGTTAATACATTGTTACCACATAGTTGTGTAGTGCTTAATGCTAACAAATCTAACAATCTGGGTGTGTGCTCTAGCCGTGCTGCCTCTGAGGTCTTTATTTGTAAAGTGGTAGTATGTTAGAAATATAATAGGCCATAAAGAAGAATCATTCTTATTTTTAAAAAACTCTGGAGTTTGCTTTCATTCATGATGTGCCAAGAACGTCTCAAAGATTTTATTGGCATGAAAATAGGGATTCATATACATTACATCTTTCAGCCCTGTTGCTACTTGATGGCAAAGCATGCTGCTTTGTGCTCTTTTTTTTATTAACAGAGGGGGCTTATCTCTTTACTAGGTGTTCCATTCCCGAAGAATTTCATGTCCGTGGCGAAAACAATTCTCAAACGACTCTTTAGAGTTTATGCTCACATATATCACCAACATTTTGACCCTGTGATCCAGCTTCAAGAGGAAGCGCATCTCAATACATCTTTTAAGCACTTTATTTTTTTTGTTCAGGTAGGTTGGCTCATAGGCTTTTCTTTCTCCATGTTTATTTTTAGGATTCTGTGATGAATCAATGGTGTATATACACTGTCAGAAAAGAACTTGCTATCTCTATCTAATATACATCCTATTTTACACTTTCCATGATGATAATGATGGGCCTTTTTCGTCTTAATTTCATTACTCTACCAGTTTATGGTAAGCAACTCTAATAAAACGGTTCCAAGATGCCTTGCCTTGCTTGAACTTTGCCAATTTCCAGGCCATATGAAGGGGCTAAATAAGAAATCTGAATAGTGAGTCAGATATGATGATACTTGCCTATAATCTTGATACTTGAGAGGCTGAAGCGTAATGATTGAGTTCCAGGCCAGCTTGCTACTTATCAAGTTTTGGTTATCCTGGACCATAAGATCCTGTCTCAACAAACAAACAAATGAACAGAAATGGATAGACAGCAAGCAAAACCAACAGAAACAAACAACAAACAAATCAAAGTAGGGGGAAAAATGCAATCAGATTGTGAACTCCACTAGTTGGGCACACTTGTAGTGAACGTGGTCTCAAGTATTCTAGCATTCTTTGTTTTCTTAACCTTCTACTTTTATTTTTTTATTAAAGGTTTATTTATTTCTTGTGTACACAGTGTTCAGCCTCCTTGTATGACTGCAGGCCAGAAGAGGGCACCAGATCTCATTACAGATGGTTATAAGCCTCCAGGTGGTTGCTGGGAATTGAACTCAGGACCTCTGGAAGATCAGCCAGTGCTCTTAAAACTCTGAGCCATCTCTCCAGCCCCAACCTTCTACTTTTTGCTTTTTTTTTCATGATATTTATTGAGCTCTACATTTTTCTCTGCTCCTCTCCCTGCCTCTTCCCTCCCCCCCTTAAACCTCTCCCAAGGTCTCCATGCTCCCAATTTACTCAGGTGATCGTGCCTTTTATACTTTCTACTTCCCATGTACATTATATCTATGTAAGTCTCTCTTAGTGTCCATATTGTTGTCTAAGATATCTGGGATTGTGGTATGTAGGCTGGTTTTCTTTGCCTTATGTTTATAAACCACCTATGAGTGAGTACATGTGATAATTGTCTTTCTGTGTCTGGGTTACCTCACTCAAAATAATCCTTTCTAGTTCCATCCATTTCCTGCAAAATTCAAGCTGTTATTTTTTTCTGCTGTGTAGTATTCCATTGTGTAAATGTACCACATTTTTTGTTTTAATCCATTCTTCAATCGAGGGGCATTTAGGTTGTTTCCAGGTTCTGGCTATGACAAACAAAGCTGCTATTAACATAGTTGAGCACATGTTCTTGTGGCACGATTGAGCATCCTTTGGATATATACCCAAAAGTGGTATTACTGGGTCTTGAGGAAGGTTGTTTCCTAATTTTCTGAGAAATCGCCACACTGACATCCAAAGGGGTTGTACCAGCTTGTATTCCCACCAGCAATGCAGAAGTGTTCCCTTTTCTCCACAGCCTCTCCAGCATAAGTTGTCATCAGTGTTTTTGATCTTGGCCATTCTTACAGATGTAAGATGGAATCTCAGAGTTGTTTTGATTTGCATTTCTCTGATGGCTAAGAACATGGTTCTTAAGAACATGGTTGAACATTTCCTTAAGTGTCTCTCAGCCATTTTAGATTCCTCTGTTGAGAGTTCTCTGTTTAGGTCTGTACTCCATTTTTTTTTGTTGTTGTTGGATAATGTGATCTTTTGGTGTCCAATTTCTTGAGTTCTTTGTATATTTTGGAGATCAGACCTCTGTCTGATGTGGGGTTAGTGAAGATCTTTTCCCATTCTGTAGGCTGTCATTTTGTCTTGTAGACCGTGTCCTTTGCTTTACAGAAGCTTTTCAGTTTCAGGAGGTCCCATTTATTAATTGTTTCTCTCAGTGTCTGTGCTGCTGTGGTTATATTTAGGAAGTGGTTCCCTGTGCCATGCGTTCAAGTGTACTTCCCACTTTCTCTTCTGTAAGGTTCAATGTGGTTGGCTTTATGTTGAGGTCTTTGATCCATTTGGATTTGAGTTTTGTACATGGTGATAGATATGGGTCTATTTTCATTTTTCTAAATGTTCATATCCAGTTATGCCAGCACCACTTGTTGAATATGCTTTCTTTTTTCCATTTGATATTTTTTGCTTCTTTATCAAATATCAGGTCTTTGAAGATGTGTGGATTGGTATCTGGGTCTTCTATTGGGTTCCATTGGTCCTCCTGTCTGTTCTTATGCCAGTACCAGGCTGTTTTCAGTACTGTATCTCTGTAGTAGAATTTGAAGTCAGGTAGCTCAGTGCTCCTGTGCTTTGGTCTGCTCCCTTGGAGTTTGCTGTCACATGCCTACTTTGGCCTAGGCTGCTAGCTTTGATCTGTTTCTGTAAATCTTGGTCTAGATCTCCTCCTGCAGAAGTCCTGGCTTGGTGTTGGACCTGTTGTGGTGGAGATCGCTGACTCTGTATCTGCTTGCTGGCTCAGTCCTGATCTGCCAGTGTCCCAGACTGGGTTTGCTCCTGGCTTCTACTCTTGGTGGAGCTTGTTCTCTCTGTGTCTTAGGTAACTGGTTCAGTCCCACTCCGGTTCTGGTAGAGATCGCAGACTCTGAGTCAGGTCATTGGCTCAATCCTGGTCTGCCAGTGTCCCAGGACTGGGTTGGCTCCCAGGGCTGGATTTGCTCCTGGTTTCTGCTCCCAGTGGAGCTTGTTTCCTCCGGCCCTCTCTGTCCCCCTGGAACTAGTTCTTATAGACTAGTCTGGCCTTAAACTCACAGAAATCCACCCGTCTCTGCTTCCCAAATGTTGGGATTAAAGGTGTGCGCCACCACCACCTGGCTTTATTTATTCATTTTTAAAATCATAGTTAAACAGGGATTATTTAAAAAGTCATTTTAAAAGATACAGGACTGGGCTGGAGAAATGGCTCAGAGGTTAAAAGCACTGGCTGTACTTCCAGAGGTTCTGAATTCAATTCCCAGCACCCACATGGTGAATCACAACCATCTATAATGATGTCTGGTGCCCTCTTCTGGCTTGCAGGAATACATGCAGGCCGAACACTGTATACATAACAAATAAATAAATGTTTAAAAAAAGATACAGAACCTTGATTATTGGCACAGTATCCCAACTTCTTAATTTTTCCATGGTAAAAGCTTTTTCTTTGTAGTGATATCAGATCCCTATTTGATTGACGTTTGAGTGGCGCCCAGTGTATTGTTTTCATTGGGAAGCAGCAGCTCCCACTTACTGATTGGTAGTGTGTTCCAGGTATTACATGAAGTACTTAACAGCAGTTGCCGCATGTAGTCTCCACATAATTTCATGAGTTAGGGGGGATTTATTTTTAATATTCTAGATGTAAAAACAGCGTCAAGGAAGTCATGTGATTTCTTGTTTTTTGTTTTTTTTGTTTTTTTTTTGTTTGTTTTTTTGGTTTTTCGAGACAGGGTTTCTCTGCAGCTTTGGAGCCAGTCCTGGATCTAGCTCTTGTAGACCAGGCTGGTCTTGAACTCACAGAGATCCACCTGCCTCTGCCTCCCAAGTGCTGGGATTAAAGGCATGCGCCACCACCACCTGGTGTCATGTGATTTCTTTGAGCTAGTGAACAATTTAAAAAGTGAAGTTTCTTTTACTTACATCAGAAGTTCGTATGCATAGTAATCTGCTTTGGAATTAGATGCAAATAATTTGTGTTGTTTGCAGGAGTTCAACCTTATTGACAGAAGAGAACTTGCACCACTCCAAGAACTGATTGAAAAACTCACCTCAAAGGACAGATAAAAGGATGAAAGCTGCAAATGTTTCCTCCAATGGAACTGTGCAGAGTATATTTGGGCTTTGTTATATTTTGTTTTTATCTGGATTGTTTCTGTTTTAGGTTTGGGGTCTTGCTTGGGTTCTCTTTTCTCTTTTGAAATATAAAATCATGTTTTGTTGCTAGAGGAAGCCAAGAACCATTCTCTACATTTGAAAATGGCAAATTTGTCTTAGTGGTGTACATTTTTTTTTTTTTTAGTATTTTATTTTTATTAACCTGGTTTTGGTTACTTGAGGACTTTTTATGATATTGTACTCTGGAAACAAATACTAACTGAAATGCTGATGGATTGAATTCTGTGTTATGTAAATTGTGGCCCACTTTGAAGTCCCTAAAAAAGACTTATGTGTTTTTAAGTGCCTTGATAGGTTCGCTTCTAAGGTGCAAAGCACAGATATAGGACTGAGCAGAGCTTGAAACAATATTAGAATTTCTATCTAGGGCACTTAGTTGTGCATGTTGTAAAGTAATCTGTTATAAAAGCCATAGTTTACTCAAGTTGATGATGTCCAGTTTTTGCTACATTGAAAAAACATAATTTGTAAAGTTGTGCATGTAGAACTTAAATGTAAAACAAAATTATTTCTTAATTATTTTTGACATAATTTGTAAAGGTGTGCATGTAGAACATAAATGTAAAACAACAAAATTCTTAATTATTTTTGATATTGACTAATATATTCTGTTCAGCAGATGTTTAAGGTTCTACAAGCAGGTCTTTTTCCATCTCTTGATATCTGTGATATTGAAATTTGAGGATGTTGAAATGTAATAGCAATTGCATTTCAGCTTCTTTCTATATGTTAAATGCACTGTAAGTGTAAAACTTCAGGTTCTATATAGATTTGCCATCTTCAGAAAGGATGTTGTAACTGTGAGGTTTCCTAGGAATTGCCACATGAGCCGTAAGTGCAGAATCCCCATGTATTTCAAGAGGAAGGAAAAATGAGAGTGGCTGGTGGTAGGCATTAGTTTGTTTGGGAAATCAGAAGAGAAACAATTAAGTATGGGGAGTCAATTCTAGAAAGTTCTGTTTTAAAATCCTGGAATAGAATGGTGTTTATTACTCATAAACAGAGTCTTGAAGACTTCCTTTTAGAAATCAGCTTCCATGAGAAGTTAAAAATAAATACTTAGTTTTAGGTACGGACAATAAACATTTAATGACTTTTTGGGGAAATTAATCACTTTTTAGCATCTCCATTCAGTGAATGAAGCTGGTATCTGACTGTCATTTTAAATGACACACTACCTTGATTTCTGGTGCAGTTTGAAGCACCCTGGCTTCTTATTTTCCACTGTGAAATCTATTTTCTTTGTGGCGATACCAAGTAATGAGAATGCTAGCTCAGTAGTTAATAACTTTTAAATTTTAGTTGACATGACATTCTGTTGAGTTGTTATCATCAATTACAAGTACAAGAATTTGGTTTTTAGAATAAATATTGAGGTTTCCCCTCCCCTCCCTTCAGTTTTGTTTTTGAGAAATACTCTTTTCAGACTCTTGAGTTTTAATTTTGTCAGTTTGGATAAATCTGTTTCCCTCAATTCTCTCTCTCTGTAGTTAGTTTCCCCTAATAAAATAGAAATGTTTGCTCTGAATTTGTATGCAAACAATTAGTGGAAAAGAGTCTAAAATTAAGTAAATTTGGTTTTGTCATTGACAAGTGACAATGATAAGAATTGAATGCCTTTGCAGTTATGATCACTAGGAATTGCCTTTTTCTCCATTTCATTTCTATAATGCCGATTGCTCACCAAGTACCAATAATAAAAGGAACAAAAACCTTGGAAAAGGTAGATAATACTGGGCATTTATTAGTAGTGCTTATTTGTGAACTGACAACTAGCTGATTTCTTTAAAATAATTTTTTTAGTATCTAAATAGATAATATGAAGCATTATGAGTTGCTTCAGAATTCTGATGTTTGAGTCCGCTCTGAACAGGAAATGAACCCATAATTACTCACTGAAAGGGTCTTCCATACTCTCTTGACTTCATATCGCCCTAGTAAAACGGGGCTTCTATAGCAGCAGCATGTAGAGAGGAAAGGGAGAGGTTGTTTCTGGTCCTTTAAGCCTTACATACAGTGTGCTGTAAGAATGGAAAACTGATCCTACAGATTAGTGCTTGGTAGTAGGACTTAACGTTCCACTGCACTAGGCGGGAGCTGTTTTCACTGTGCCAGAATCTCAGGTGCCACTGTTACAAGTAGTCCCTCAATTTGGGGAAGTAAGGAGATATGTTTTGTTGTTGTTGGTGGTTTTTTTCTTTTTTCTTTTTCTTTTTGGTGTGTGTGTGTGTGTGTGTGTGTGTGTGTGTGTGTGTGTGTGTGTGTGTGTGTGTGTGTGTGTGTGTAGTGAGAAAATAGACGCTCTCCTGGGGATAGGGCCTGGCAAGTGTACATGGTGGCAGATGGCGCTAAGTAAGGAAACACTAGAATTCAAGAGAAAGCCAGTTTGGTAAACTTGATTGGAGAGTAAAATGCCCTTTCATAGAGTAAAGATCAGAGTTCATTCTGCAGGAGAGCTTGCTTATAACTGTCTCTTAGATCCCTTTCAGATCTGTTCACTTAGAAATAAAATCTCTCCTTTCTTTCTCTCCCTCACTCCCCCCCCTTTTTTTTGAGATTGGGTGTCTGTGTAGCCCTAGCTAGCCTGAAACTTGCTACATAGAGCAGGTTGACTTCAAACTCTCAGAGATTCCTTGCCTCTGCACCCTACATGTTGGGATTAAAGGTGTGCACCACCGTATCTGGCTATCCCATTTTTTATGCAGTTATAAAAGTGCAAGTTGTTTTCCTCATTCTTTCATAAGCTCATCCCTTACAAATGGATATAGAAAATTATCATTATATTGTTATTCACAGTGCTTTGGTTAGATGCGGATATAAGGAAGCAGGTTTTAGGAAATATTAGTTGTCAGAGTAGTGGTGGTGAAGAGAGACTGACTGAGTAGGTGCTGCTGCTGCCCTGTTCGCTTGTTGACTTGGTTCTTCCACTTCCCACAGAAGCCACACCGTTAGACTGCCCCAGACAATAAGCGTGCGTGTGTTGGTGGGCGGCTTTGGAGCTCTGTGTGCCATAAACTGAAAGCGTTTTAGGTTGTTGCCACTTTTTAGTTCTTTTAGTCATTGTAAATTCTAAATGGTCAACATAAGATGTATTAGGTAGCAGAATATATGTTTAATGTGTATTTCTGAGTTACTACCTGATTATCAGGATGGATGAAGCACTACAATCTCTTCCCAGAAAATAGAAATATGGATATTTATATTTTGCATATGTAATCACTAGATTCCATTTTTCCATTTTGTGTAATGAGCATTTTCCTTGCTTATGGGAAAAGTAGCAGCAAAACAACAGATTTCTTTCTTTTTTTTTTTTTTTTTTTTTGGTTTTTCGAGACAGGGTTTTTCTGTACCTTTGGGGCCTGTCCTGGAACTAGCTCTTGTAGACCAGGCTGGCCTCGAAACTCACAGAGATCCGCCTGCCTCTGCCTCCCGAGTGTGGGATTAAAGGCATGCGCCACCACCGCCTGGCCAGATTTCTTTTATAGCTTTGTCTACACCCTCTCTGAGAGAGGTTTTGATAACCACTAAAATGGTAGATTATGTGAGATGCACATACTAAGTTGTGGAACTCCTTTTAAAATGAGTATGTTGTACCCTAATTAATGTCCAAATGAGAGTTGACTTTCAAAGCAGTTCTCTTTGGAGCGTTGTTTATTTCAGCTATGTTGCAAAGTATGTTTATAGAACTTTGTCATGTGTCATAGGTGCTTTAAGAGTTGGTTTATGACTACATAAGAGATCATTTTCATCTTTTTAGTTGCACAGTAACAATTTTCGAAGCTAATAAAACCAACATTAATTACCAAATCAAGTTCACAAACTTGGCTATTCTCTGAGAACCAAGCCAATATGGTAATTAAGAGTATGTTGTAGGCTCTAAATCTTGGGAGAAGACTGCAATCAGTGACTGCATCACAGGATAGAAGTTCCCTGATGTCACGATTGGAAATAGGAACCATCATTTACATGTGAAAACATTTTTAAAAAGAAATTAAGTATAATTACTTTGAATTTAAATAGAATTTTTAAACTAAGGTTTTTCTCTAGAACGTGCTTTCTGTTTTTTCTCCCTCCCTTATCTTTTAAAACTTTTGAATTATGTAGGATAGTTTTGATTGAGATGATAGTATGAAAAAGTAGATCCAGTACTTAAAACACCCGTTTAAAGAAACAAAGCCTTTTTATCTCTGTTGTATTCTGTTTTATTTTAAACAAGTCTCTTTCAATCAGACTTTAATTAAAGACTAGAGGTTGATGTACAGGAAAATTGGAATAAATTTTATTATAAATTATGCCATGTGTTACCTATTGTGAATAGCATTTAAAATTATATAAGTATTCAGAACATGTCATTTATAACATTAAATTCTAATTGTCTTTTGAAAATATACTGGACCAAAAGCTTATTTGTAATTTAGAATGTGATTGCATACTAGGAAAACATCTTATTTTGAAACTTTCTTGACATATTAAAGAATATACCACTTTTAACTCAGCTTGACGTATCGCTCCTAATGGACTTTAGTATTAGGGCTTTGCCGTAATCTAGAGATTTACCATAGGTGCCACTGTTATCAGCATGATCATCTGTGAGTGATAGAGGTTTGTTTCAAGATTTAATAAGAAAGTTCAAAGTTAACAAACAACAGACATGCGACAGGACTCTGAATGCAAATGATTTGAATTTTTAAGGCTTTCAGAAGTTCCTCTGTGAGAGTTCATTTTGATACGATTGCCGTGTTCTCTGTCTGCTGCTCACATAGTTGGACTTATTTGGATTCTGACAAAAGAGAAAAAATGCAAATTAAATTGGGCCCACAGTTTTTATAATTGTGTAACTTCCTGGTACAGGTGTCTTCCTTCCCTCCCTTCCCCTTTACCCCCTTCTTTCTCTTCTTCTTTCCCTCCTTCTTCTTTTGCATGTATTGCTACACAGTTCTCAAACATGCAGTAAGTGAGATCACTGGCCTTCACAGATTGTGTTTTCCACTCTGCATCTGTTGTGTACACCCGCTCACCTGCACTAAAGGCTGACTTTACAGCTTGTCTCTGTTAGTAGTTCTGAAGTATTGTTGATGTACAGATTTTTTTTTTTTGTTTGCTTGACAGGTTTCTTTATGTCACCAAAGCTGCAGTTATTATTGGTGATGTAAAGTGACAGTTTCCTAATTTCTCCTCATAATTATTCTTTTTTTTATTTTTTCGAGACAGGGTTTCTCTGTAGCTTTGGAGCCTGTCCTGGAACTAGCTCTTGTAGACCAGGCTGGCCTCGAACTCACAGAGATCCACCTGCCTCTGCCTCCCACGTGCTGGGATTAAAGGCATGCACCACCACCGCCCAACGGTGGCTCATAATTATTCTGGCTCATAATTATTCTTATACGTGGATTTTTTTCTAGTTTTGCACACATTTGCATTTTTGTTTCTGAAATAGTATAGGATGTAAAATCTAATAGTGCATTTTCATTTCAGAACATTTTTCTCCTTAAATTGTTTTGCAGAAATGACTATTTTTAGGGAAAATAGTTTTTTACAGCTACTAAATTTAATTTGTTATTTTTGTATATGCATAACCAGGGTGGTGAAATCACTAATATTTTAGGGAAGACTTTTGTTCTATTTGATTTTTTCCTATACATTTAAGATATTACTTAAAATTATTGGTAGAAATGTCATGAAAACAGTAAATATAGGGAACATTCAAAGTCAGAATAGAAATCATTTTTGAAGAAAAAAATCAGAAATACTGCCAATACCAAGTAATGGAAGCAGAAGGGCAGCATTTGTATTGTGTGCTTGCTTTAGTATGCACAGGCACAAGAATCTGCTCTCATGAAGGGACAGGTTTTCTACTGGGCAGTTAGATGGGACAAAAATGGTCTAAAATATGAAATGCAGTATGGGTGCCATATTGTAAATTGTGCCAAGATTATACAAATTGTAGCTATTGATCAAATAATTGCTTCATTATTGTTATTTTAAAGGAAATACTGAATGTCAGAAAATCTGTAATGTTTTATTTGAGAAATGTAAATAATGTATACAGTCTTATATGTGGTGGAATGGGAGGTATTTAAATTCTAAGTTTTTCTTTTTTTTTTTAAAAGAAGAAAATGTTTATAAGGAAAAAAAACCCCTAATAAATAGTTATGTTTGACCATGAATCCTGACTTTACATTACTGTTTATTTTTACTGTAGGTATTTCTACACTGTCACATTTCAAGGGAAAATTAAGGTATATAGAGCATATTGAATGTTTCAAAATTTGTTAGGCAGTACTTTCTGTAATTGTCACAACACTGGAAGTTACCATCTATATACCTTACATTCTAGAAAACTAAAGTTAAGGAATTGTACACGCTATTGGGTCTAGAGCTTAAAGGCTTTTATATATGCTTGATTTTAAAACTGATGTTTTCTTTAGTATGTACTTTTGCTGTGAAAAAATAGCAAAATAATGAGATATTTGTGAACCTTTCTACTGAATTAAGAAATGCACTTTGTTTAGTTGTGGGTCTGTTCTTGTTTCATCTCTGGCAGGGGAAGCTTCTCTCATGCTGGCTGAATGAGACACTGACCTAGGGTACAGCAGAGTGTCATTGTTTATTGCTCCTTTAGCAGAACAGTATTTGGATTTCCTGTAGGCCCCTGGCCTAGCTAGTCTCAGGCCATCCTAGCAGTGTCTGTGGGTTCCGTCTCAGGAAGTGGGTCTTAAATTCATTCAGTCCACAGACACACTTTTAAATTTCTGCTCTAAGTTTTAAACGGGGACAAATGGCTGAGGTGCCTACTAAACATATCAAAGTGGATCTGGCTGCCAGGTTCTCCCAGCATCCCTCAGTCCCTACATGTTACATTGTATAGCTGACATACCCCACCCTCTACCCTGAACTCTCCAGCCCAGGGACTGGGCTGCCCTTACCCCAGAGGCTCTTCTCTTTATAATCCAGACAATTTGGTTACCTGTTCCCTTTTGTACCTTTGGTCTTTTGGCTGCTCCACCTGGTTCCCCATCTCCCTTCTGCCTTTTTTTTTCCTCTCATGGCCCAGTTCAGTCTGGTCACGTCCACTCTGGACTCTCCCAGATGTTCCTGCTTCTACCTATGCTGTCCCTTTTATCTAAAATAGATTTTCTCCACTATACCTAAGGGTAGTCTTGTCCTTTTTATATCTTTCTTTTTTTTCATTCAGTAAGCTGCCATTTCTCGGCTACTGGGTACATATTTATAGGACATAATTCAGGCCAAATGATAATTACCAGCTAAAAGATAATAACGAGTCCCTTAGGTTTTTTTCTTTTTAGATAATTTGAATCTAACCTCCAGATTGGGGTATTCTGTTTACTTGGTCTTTACCCTAAGAATGCACTGCATTTGTTTCTAGCTCAGACTTTTAACGGTGTGCATATGATTATGTGTGTGTGTTTGTGTGTGTGCGCGCGTGCTTGTGTGTATGCAGAGTACACCTCTATATAAACATACGTATTAAATTTCAATGACATTAAAAATCACGCGTTAGGCGATGGACATGCATTGTTAAGTCACAGCCATGCTGCTGAGACACGTACCTAGTACTAGGTAATTTTATTAACGGCACAGCGGAGCTTGCAACTTCATAGGATGGATGGATGGCTTGATGTCTTGTTCTCTGTCTCAGTTCCCCAGGCCTCACCCTTTAAACCAGTAGCCACTCCCTCCGTTCCTGTCACTCACGGCACTTCCTTTCATTCCCGGCCCTAAAGTGGGATTAGCACTGGGTCACTGGTTAACGAAAAACCTCTTAAGACAGTGCGGGACAGCTACACGCTTCCTGTAGAGGCACCTACTGAGGCTCTTCAGTTTGAATTTCCTACTTCCTACTTTTCTTTCCAGAAGAGGTCAGACCTCCCAGCCTGACAGGGGCAGAAGGGCTGTAAGGCCCACCCCCTGCCGTCGAATGAGCTCACCGCGCAAGCCCCGCCCCTGCCCGCCTACGACTCCCCGTGCCAACCCCGCTCCTGCCCTCCGACGAGCTCGCAGCGCAAGGCCCGCCCCCTGCTCTCCGCGCCCCGGGGCGCCCGGCTCGCCGGGTGGTACCACTCTCGGGGCCCCGCCGGCTGGAGAGGGAGAGGCGTGGAGGGTGGGAGTCGGGGCCGCCAGGGCGTGGCCGCTCCACGGGCCCGCCCAGCTGCCTGCGCCGCCGCGCGCCAAAGTCAAAGTGCGGATCCCGCCGGCGCGAGCGTGACGCTGCAGCCCAGAGCTCCCACCACCGCCGCACTCCTGCAGGTCCCAAGCCCGAGCCGTCGCGAGCCAGGCATGGCCACTCCGCCCAAGAGGTTCTGCCCTTCTCCCTCCGCCAGCTCCGAGGGGACACGCATCAAGAAGATCTCCATCGAGGGGAACATCGGTAAGGCGACCCCGCTCCGGTGCCGGTGCTCGGCGTTCCCCCCGCGCCCGCGCGGTGGCTCCTCTGGCCCTGCGCCATCCCGGGGCTTTGTGAGGCGCGCTCTGGGCCACTGCACCCTCTTTGTTGGGAACTTCCTAACGCGAGGGTTCGGGGCGCAGTTGCGGGGGATGCTGCTTGTCTTGAGAGGTAACTTAGGTAAGCGATACCCTTTTTTAGGTGTGCTTTTCCGGCAGGTTTCACTAACTTTCAGTTTTACCGCAAAACTGAGAACATTTTCGTCACCTCCCCCTTTAGTTCCCTTTGTGTTTATTTGTAGTCAGCTCTTTCTCCCTTCCCATCCCAGTACAAGCCCTGACTTGTTTCTTTTTACTCCATGCAAATTTTGTTTTTTTCCACAGTGTCCTAAGCAGAACCAGAGTGTTTGGTCTTCTATGCCTTGTATGGTTTACCAGAATGCATTTACGATTCACTCATGCCTTGTTTCTGTGGTACTTTTTGTTTTTTAATTTGGTTTTTTGAGACTGAGTCTCTATGTAATTCTGACTGTCTTTGAACTCACTATGTAGAGCCTTGAACTCTTAAGAGATCTGCCTGCTTCTGCCTCCCACCCAAGTACTGGAATTAAAAGTGCACCACCACGCCTGGCCCACTGTAGTACTTTAAAAAAAAAAGTGTTAAATACGGGTGGTGGTGGCGGACGCCTTTAATCCCAGCACTCAGGAGGCAGAGGCAGGCGGATCTCTGTGAGTTCTAGGCCAGCCTGGTCTACAAGAGCTAGTTCCAGGACAGGCTATAGAGAAACCCTGTCTCGAAAAACCAAAAAAAAAGTGTTAAATAATATTCTACTAAATGCTATATGCCTCATGTATTCCTCTGTGGTCTCCATTTTGGGTTGGCGTTCGTAGCAAGTACTAAGACTGGTAGGCATACGAGGAAGGACATTTTTAATGATTTTATGGTGTGGAATTTTTTTACTCCCTTTCCCACATGCAGGTAGACCCTGGATGGAGTATGGCTCAGAAACATTAGAATTTCTGCCCGAATTGGAATAAACTACACCGTGCATGCGATTTTGCAAGGTGAACACGAATCTCCCATTCCTTTACACTTCCGACCACAGGAAACCTGATGGTGTTTCCTGTTTTGATACGGCTGTCATTTGGGGGCTGCAGGTTGAGTGCTGACTGTTGATGTGTGCCGCAGATGGTTTCATTTGGATCACATTCAAGGCACCTACTCTTTAAGAAGGCGAGCAGGTGTGGATGCCTTCACTAGAGCAGAGCTGAAACAAAACAAGAGGGCTGATTTTACTTGCCCCGCCCTTAGACACAGGTCGAATTGGAAAAGATCCTTATTTCTTAAAAGTGCTTTGAGATGTCATGCTTACCAGCAAGGCTCCACACAGCCTCTTAGTGGATAAAGATGACCATCCCTAATGACAGGATGAAGTTCTCAATAACGTCATCTTTGAAGTAGATTTCAGTGGCCGACCCCTGGGATCAGAACCATAATGGATTATCTATCTCCCTTCTCTCAAACCCAGGCAACATACATCTAGAGGTCTCCCTGCCTCCATTCATCTTGAGTCTTCTCAGCCCTGAAAGCGTTTGTGAATGGCTCACTCCGCATCCTGTTTACCTGCTTTCGGGGCTGCTTTTCTACGCACAGCTGCACTTGTGTTATCTGTGCCTAAAATTCCTCACTGACCTCCTCCCTACTGATCTGGAAAGAGCTGCACGTTAATGGCCAGCCTTTGTACATGATTAGGAAAAGTTAGTTACAGGTATTGAGATTTCCCTTGAGCATCTAGGTCTTTGACCAACCAAAAAGAAAGAATCTGATGATTTGGCAAGTAGACTTACAGCAGATTGGAGGGACTGCCATTTAGATTATGCATGCTAAGATAACCACTTGTTATCTTTCCTGCAGGGAGGCATCATCCCTTGCCTCTTGCTCCTGTAGCATCGTACGGTTGTTTACATCCCTCTTACCTTATTTGTTGGGTCCAGTCTGTTGATGTAAAAATTATGCAATCTGTGAAGACTACCTTGTAATTCTTCTGTTCGTCCTATAATTTGAAGATTGTTTGGTCGTTTTTAGTTGTGTAGTCATGTAACCTGTTTTCTCTTGTTTCGTGTTGCTGAGTTACTCACATAGATTAAGTTTATGGAGGCCTTATTGACTCATTTCAGTGTGTTCAGAATGATGTAGCGTGGTGATGATTGCTTAGAGTTAGGGATTTGTTTGTTAACCATGACTGGTTGTTTGTGTTTTGTTTGAGATGGTTTCACTGTACAGCCCTGACCTGCCTGGAACTCACTGTGTAGACCAGGCTGGCCTGGAACTCACTGTGTGGACCAGGCCGGCCTGGACCTCACTGTGTGGACCAGGATGGCCTGGAACTCACTGTGTGGACCAGGCTGACCTGAAACTCACTGTGTGGACCAGGCTGGCCTGGAACTCACTGTGTGGACCAGGCTGGCCTGGAACTCACTGTGTGGACCATGCTGACCTGAAACTCACTGTGTGGACCAGGATGGCCTGGACCTCACTGTGTGGACCAGGATGGCCTGGAACTCACTGTGTGGACCAGGCTGACCTGAAACTCACTGTGTGGACCAGGCTGGCCTGGAACTCACTGTGTGGACCAGGATGGCCTGGAACTCACTGTGTGGACCATGCTGACCTGAAACTCACTGTGTGGACCAGGCTGACCTGGAACTCACTGTGTGGACCAGGCTGACCTGGAACTCACTGTGTGGACCAGCCTGGCTACCTGCTTTTGAGTGCACAGCATCCAAACCCTGTGCCATCACCTCTCCTCCCATGACTTGGAAAACTATTAACAGGTGCTCTTGCTTGACGTAGTCACTTACCTTCCGAGAATATTCGTTTCTTAGCTTTTTTCCATCTCTGATTTCCCTCCCAGACGTTAAGGAAGGAACTGGGTAGTGATTATTTGCGAACTGCAACTGACTCTGATTACTCAGCTTGAAGTAAAATTTAAGATTTGCAATTTTAAAGTATAACTCCGTGAGCTTTTCGTGTTTGTAATCCATGTGAGAAGAAGGCTTGATGTGTTAGCCTTAAGTACTTTTCGATTTTGGACTAGTTTTAGATACTTCAGTGTGTTTCTTGTCTACCCTGGATATCATATTCTCTTTTCTGCCAGGGCCAATGAACGATGATCATTTAAATCATACTTCTAGATGCATTACTATCTGTAAACTTCGGTCATCCATGTTTTCCCCTCAACTAAATAGCCACCCAGTTTATCTTTGCCATTATTTCTTCTCTTTATGGGATTTAATACACTTTGATATGCTGTTCTTCACCTGCTCTGTCACCTTATTGATCCCCCTTTCCTTGATCTGTGCATGAGTCTCTAAGGTCCTTCCTGATTCCCTTCTGGCCTTCTATAATGTTGGAGTTTTGCCTGTACTTCTGCAAGTCAAAGGTAAGTTCTTGGTGCTCACCCCGAGCCTGTTTATAAGGAAGAGGACACTTGGCGAAGATATTGAAGCTATGTAGTTGTGTGTGTGTGTGTGTGTATAAGGTAGAGGAAGAAAGAATGAAATACTGGCCAGTGATGCCTCATATAGCCACATTTGGTGACTTATGATAGAACGGGTGTGGTGGGCATTAGAAGAACTGCTACGCCCTCTGCACCACAAGGTCCAGACTCATTGATACCAAAATGATGACTGTAGTATGTCCTGATTACTGATTACACATAAGCTATTTTTGTCTTTTTCTTTCCTGGATAACTCAGAAACTAGTGAATGATCAGGAAAAGTAAAGCTGTCTTGTTTTTTTTTTTTTTTTAATTTAAGGGTTTGATAAAGGACATGAAACCATAAAATCGAAGCCGACTTCTCCAGCTGTTACTCATAGGAAGTGCTTTGCAAGACTTAAAATAATTTCTATAGCTATAGGCTTATTAGGATCAGATTGTAATAGTCGCCAGCTCTTAAGCATTGGATATGTCTTCCCATTGATGGTATAGTTATTTCTTAATTGGTTTGCTTATTATTGGTAAATTATTTTAGTTGTATTGGGGTCTTCACCCTCCTTTTCCTTTTTAATTTTTTTTTTTAATTTTGTGGGGAGCATGGTCTTGCTCTGTAGCCCAGGCTGGCTCAGCACTCACTGTGTAGCCCAGTTTAGCCCAGTTTGAACTTGAACTCAGAGCAATCCTCCTGCCTAAGCCTTCCAAGTGCTGGGGTTAGAGGTGTGTGTTGTTATACCTGCTGTAGTTTGTTTTTTGAGATGCGTCTCATCAAATAGCCCAAGCTGGGCTAGAATTCAAAATCCATTTACCTTTTAGCCTGCTGGATTGGGGTTCGAAGTGCAGGCCACTCTCAGCGAGCTCTTCAGACTGAGAAAGCAGAGGTAGGAGAAAGTCATTTACTGGGCATCCCAAAGTTTCTGTACTGCTTGTCTTCCTGGGTTATGAGGAACCGAGGTCAGGGACTTGGTCAAGTTCACACAACTGGCTGAAGGACCTGCCACTCTCCAGAAAGTTCTTTTTCTAAGGGCTTGGCTGAGGAAAGAAAGCTAGGCCAGAACGCAGATTTTTTTTCCTGTCATGGTATCCTTCGTAAACTTAAGCAGCGTTTCAGGTCTTCTCTTCCTTAATAACAAATTTGTTCAGCACAATTGGCTAGGGACCGTCTTTAAGTTTTCATTTATAAAAATAAAGGTAAAGAAAAAGGTCTTACTGTTTCTGCGTATGTACCATTTGTGGACTCTTCATCTTGTAAACGCTGATGACCGTCAGTTATGTTTTGCTTTTTAAGCACCTGGTTTCTTAGTTTTGTCTTTTCTTTTCTGAGACAGCTGCTGGGAAGTCCACATTCGTGAACATCCTGAAACGAGTCTGTGAGGACTGGGAAGTCGTTCCTGAACCAGTTGCCAGGTGGTGCAATGTTCAGAATACTCAAGATGAGTTTGAGGTATTCATGTGAAATTTAAGTGAATACAATAAAAATTCTTTAGGGTGGCTCAGTTCTACAGGACAGAGGTACAGTTCCCAGCACCCATGTAGTAGCTCAGAATTATCTGTAACTCCAGTTCCAGGGGTTCTGATACCTTCTTCTGTTCTCCGTGGGTACCAAGAACATATTCAGTGCACAGACATACATTCGGAGAAATCACCCATTCACATTAAAAAAAAAAAATTAAAATCCTTTAGGTTAGGGAAGCAGTGTGTTTTGTCTTTGTCCCCCCCCCACCTTTCTAGTAACCACTTTCAAGTTTAGCTGTGCATTTAAGATTTATGCACTATTACATCACAGTTTAAGGTTTATGAAAGTTCAAAAACTTAAAGCAGCTGGTAGTGATGGCACACTCCTTTAATCCCGGTCTGTGAGTTTGAGGCCAGCCTGGTCTATAGAGCGAGTTCCAGGACAGCCAGAGCTGTTACACAGAGAAACCCTGTCTCAAAAAAAACAAAATCAAAAAAAGTTAAAGTAATTTAAATATCTAATTACAAATAAATTTTTGAGTGTTTTTTTTTTTTTTTTTTACAATCTAAGTGAAAACATATAAGAAAACCAAAACCTCCGGTAATTGGATTTTATTAACCTTTTCAGCCCTTTGTCACTGGAAATCCATTTCTATCTTATTTCCTTGTTCTATGCAGTTATTCTCCACAAGCCTTCATTCTGGATGGTTCATTTTTCTAGCCCTTTTCAGTACAGCGTTGCAAATGAGAAAATAGGGGGATAAAGACCTCAGTTCCCTTTTTTCCTAGAGGAAGTTATGGCTGTGTGTGCTAATGGTTCCTAAGCATTTTCATTTCTGGAGAAGCGAAATTGAAAGTAGAGAAGTTGGACGGGGTCTGCCAGAAGCTTGTTCAGTTTGAAAAACTTGACAAAAAAAAAAAAAAGGAGAGCTACTGATGTGAGGATTTCTGGGAATTATTGGTCATATGGAAGGGAATCAGCAGGAAGCTACAGCTTTCGTGGGTTGTCTTAGCGGGGTGACTATTGCTGTCGCAGAACACCACAACCAGGAGCAACTTTGGGAGGAAAGGTTTATTGGCTTGGACTTCCACATCACAGTTCATCACCTAAGGAAGTCAGGACGGGAGCCTAGAGGAGGGGTGCTGCTCAGGGGCTTCCTCCACCCAGGACCATCAGCCCACAGTGGACTTAGCCCTCACCCATCAATCACTAATTAAGACAATACCCTGCTGGCTTGCCTACAGCCAGATTTAATGGGGGCCTTTTCTAAATTTAGGTTCCCTCCTCTCAGATGACTGTAACTTGTGTTGACCTAAAACTAGCCCATAGTAGGGATATTTGTGAATTTTTCTTTTCTATCTCTCTCTCTCTCTTTTTTGAATCTTTTAGATATAAGGTTTTGATAACTAAACATATTTCTCACACTTTTATTTGCAAAGCATAGTTAATTTTAGGCTGGGGGCACAACTAAATATATCCCAATCCTTTGAATGTCAAGTACTAAGCCTTAAAGGGCTTCTCCCCATATGGAATTCATTTTCTCAATTTTTGTATGTTAGAGGCTATGGTCTTCTGAACTTTAAGTAGGGTTCAGAAAATGTGGGGAACAGTATTTTATGGATAATGTGAAACAGGAAACATTAAGTAGGTGGATAGCTTCTCTGTATTTTTGTATATTGTCTCTACTCATCCTTTCCTCCACAAATTTTAGGCTCCCAAAAGTGGGGTTCAGGGCTAGGCACAATAGCAGGTTGCTTACCTAGCGTGCCCAAGGCCCTGGGTTTCAGCCTTAGCACCACAAAAAAGCACCACAAATGAAATGGCTTTTATTCTTCATCCAGCCCTCCTCCAACTCATTCTTGATCTGCTCTTTGTAGTTACAATATGAATCGCCCAGTCTCTGAAACTCGGCTGTCTTAGGATCCTGTCATCACTGAGGAGTGGTTGTGTGGAGACCTAACCCACCAGTCCTCCTTTGGATCTTGTCTTGCTTCCTGGAGGTTGTAGAGTTGGAAGAACTTGGCATTAGAGCCTTCCTCTCTTCCCTCCGTAACTAACTCTGCGTCTGTATGCCTAACTTACTTGGTTGTAGCTGTTTATTTAGTGGGTTTTTTATACCTGCCATCTAGTGGCTGAACTGTTACTGTGCCACCAACCGTCTACCACCAGCCTTGTCAGAATAAGACATGGTAAAGTACAAAGATTACATGGTTCCTTCCTCATTCCCTAAATTCTGGCGGAATGATTTTGAGAACCAGCAGATGATTATTATTAGTCTTTGTTTACAGGCTCACTTAAAACAGTAGTTTACTCTCCTTGCTGACCTACATGATGTAGTCTCAGCTTTTATTTAATTGCTTCCTTTTTCCTCCCTGACTGTCCTAGAACTCTCTCTGTAGACCAGGTTGGCCTCGAACTCATAGAGATATGATAATCTCTTATGGTAGACACCAGCAGTGAAATCACAGTGGCTCAAAACAATTAGAAGTTTCCTGTCATGTGCTGTCTTTTAAAGCTTTGATGCATTTTACCCTTCGATAATTTCAGTTCGGGGTTTATTTATAAGGACAGAATCCCATTATAAGTGGAAGAACACCCTTAAGTTTGATCTGTTAGAAAATTGGGGAAGCTGATAAATTGGGAGTGAGAGAGGCATGTGTGACTTAGCTGTAGCTGATTTTTTTTTTCAGAGATTTGTTTACTTTGTTTTAAGTGTATGAGTGTTTCGCCTGCATGTATGTATGTGTGCCTGGTGCCTGCAGAGATCAGAAGAGGGCGTCAGATTTCCTGAGCCTGGAGTTATAGAAGCTGCCTTGTGGGTGCTGGGAGCTGAACCTGAGTCCTCTGCAAGAGGAGTAAATGCCCTTAACTGATGAGCTGCTTCCCCAGCCCCCATGTAGATGATTTTTTAAAAAAATTTTCTTTGTGTCTGTCTGTGCTTATGTGTGGGTATACGTTTGACATGGAAATCAGAGGACAGATTTTTGGAGTTGGTCTTCCACCTTTGTATGGGTTCCAGGGGTCAACCTGGTGTCATCAGGCTTGAGTGGCCAGCACTTCCTCTGACCTTGCCAGACCCATTAGCTGATTATTCTGAGAAGGCAATATGAGGACAATATTGTCTATCTTTTCTATTTTAAAAAAGGATGTGTAAATCAAATATTTTTATTTAGCTTTTAAGTATTGACATTTTTTTTCTGTAGGTTGTTAGTCACTTGTGAGAAAGGGTTACTTTAGACATCAGGTAAGAAAAGAGTAAGGAGAAGGAATTTAATTGTTTTGATTGTGTTTATGAAAATTTTTTTAAAAATTTATTTATTTTGTATGGCCTTTTGCCTATATATATATGTCTGTATCGTGGGTGCAGTGCCCATGAAGCCAGAAGAGGGTATCAGATCTTCCGGAATCGGAATTACAGTTTCTAGCCACTACATGGATGCTGGAGCCAAACCTTTGTCCTCTCTGAAAGCAGCAAGTGCTCTTCAACATAGAGCCTTCTCTCCAGGACCTTTCCCCCCAATTTCTCTTTTTGAACCTCTTAAAAAGTTAAAATAACCAGGGGCATAGTGGCATCTCTTTAATCCCAACATTTGTGAGGCATAGGCAGGAGGTGAATGTCTGTGATTTCCAGGACAGCTTGGTTTGTATCCTGAGTTTTAGGACAGTCAGAGCTACATAGTGAGACCTTGTCTCAGAAAACAAGACAAAACAAAAAAGTTAAAGTAACCCTATTGGCAGTCTTATTTCTTTGTTTGTTTGTTTACCTCTTTTGCCAATTTAGGAATTGACAACGTCTCAGAAAAGTGGTGGGAATGTTCTTCAGATGATGTATGAGAAACCTGAACGGTGGTCTTTTACCTTCCAATCCTATGCCTGTCTCAGCCGGATCCGAGCGCAGCTTGCCTCCCTCAATGGCAAGCTCAAAGATGCAGAGAAACCTGTATTATTTTTTGAGCGATCTGTGTATAGTGACAGGTATGCAAATGGCTTATATTTGGCTCTTTGGAGTTTATAACTAGACACTTCCTTTTTTTCTCATTTCCTGATAGTCAAATTGGAGGCTGAGTTGGAGGTTTTAGATAGAAAATTACATTGAAAAATAGCTTTAGCATTGATTGAGGTGCTAATGACGTTATAATAGAGCCCCTTTTCCCTCCAACACCTTAGAATTCTCATCTGTTCTGATTATGTCTGGATTTATATCCTAGACTCTTGCCTAGAAAAAGGAGATAAAAATTAAATATTTCTAAAGGCGTTTTAGAATTACTCTGACTTTTGACCTCCTTAATTATTTCTGAATAGAGGCCCTTAAAGTTTTTGGTTTCAGGATCCCTTTTTTTTAATTGTAAAGTAGTGTAAAAAGTTTTATCATTTGATACCCATATTATTAGAAATTAAGATCAGTATACAATCAATATGCAAAATATAAAATGAAAGAATCAATAATAAACATACTCTGTATTAACATAGAAAACTTCTGATTTAAAACAAAAATATAGTGAAAGGAATAGTATTGCTTTACATTTTTTGTAGCTCTTTAATAGTCTGAATTAATAAAACTGGGTTTTTTATCCATGCTTGTATACTTATATATGTGTATATGTACTTTGGTTGAAGTATGGTAGTGTGTGAAGTAAGTTGGCTTCTCATAGACCCGGAAGGAGCTTGGGGACCTCCAGGCATTCTTATTCAACATTTTGAGAGCTACTGGCAAAGAACCCATTTCCAGTACTTGGAAAGACATTTTGTGTATGTTTTCCCAGGCACTCACTGCCACAGGATTTAGGAGTGTGTTTTATGCTCATTTCCTCTTTCATAATTGGTGTGTCTACGTGTTTGAAGGATGCATATGCTGACGACGATTCTCTTTCAGGTATATTTTTGCATCTAATTTGTATGAATCTGACTGCATGAATGAAACAGAGTGGACAATATATCAAGATTGGCATGACTGGATGAATAGCCAATTTGGGCAAAGTCTTGAACTGGATGGAATAATTTATCTTCGAGCTACTCCAGAGGTGAGACCAGTAAACATTTGCTTGTGCCATTGAAATTCTGAAGTAATAGAAATCACAAGATGGATGTAGTAGTGACAATTTAAAACCGACTTCCAAGCTAGAGAGGTGTCTCAGTGGTTAAGAGAGCTGACCGTTCTTCCTGAGGTCCAAAGTTCAATTCCCAGCATCCACATGGTGGCTCACAGTCATCTGTAACTCCAGTTCCAGGGACTCTGATGCCCTCTTCTGGCCCCTATGGGCACTACACACGTGAGGTGGCCAGACATACATACCGCCAGCACTCATAGACATAAAGTTAAAAACAAATAAAATCAACTCTCTAGCTCCTAACCTGGAAACTCAGAGCAGTATAGATTTTCTCAGCAAACTGGAAATCTAGACGCGGCAAGTGTGGTCTTCTCTGTTCTTCACCAATCTTTTTTTTTTTTTTTTTCAGTCTTAATTCCTAACTCAGCTTCTTGTCCCATCAGAGCTAGAATAAGAGACTTGTCATAGCAACTTCTAAAATATAAACTTGACTAAGTGGGACTTAGGAGACCTATTTTAGCTATTGTTGGATTTCTAGGGCCAGCAGAAGGTCTGGGGACATATTGGAAACTTAAATGCTTGCTTTGTGTACACCACAACTGTTGGAGGGCCACGTTAAGAAACATTTTATGGTTACTTGTGAATTGGTACAAATAAATAGGGGCACACTTGCAAAGAGATTTAGAGATCTTGTTGTTTTCAACGAAGAGAACCCCCCGAGAAATACACCTTTTATTAGGTAAATTCATTTTCTATTTATGTATTTTATTACATAATTAATCCAGAAAGGTCAAGTCAGCTATGTAGTAATGAGGGGCTCGGGCTGCGTTCCCGGCGCAGGGCCCCTTGTTTTGTCCCGCCCGGCTCCCGGTGCGTACCCGAAATAATTATACAGAAACTGTATTCATTGAAATACTGCCTGGCCCATTAGCTCTAGCCTCTTATTGGCTAACTCTCACATATTTGTTTAACCCATTTCTAATAATCTGTATGTCGCCACTAGTCGTGGCTTACAGGGAAAGATTCAGTGTGTCTGACCTGGGAGCTTCATGGCAGGCCACTATCTCCAACTCTGTCCCCTTCCTAGTATTCTGTTCTCTTTTCCTGTCTATCTAAGTCCTGCCCTATCAAAAGGCCAAGGCAGTTTCTTTATTAACCAATAAAAGCAACCCAAATACAGAAGGACCCTCCTACACCACAGCTAGACTGATTGGCTAGTGGGAATTTCATAGATAAGTACTCTGTTTCCTTTTCCCCTTCCTTCTTCTAATTTCTCCCACGTCCTCACTTTCAAAATCATGACCTTTTAAGTTTTTAATTATTGTTACGTATGTATGTGTATATAAATTTATAAATACAACTTTGTTGCTCCCATGAGTATGTGTTTGGGGCTGGTTGCTACCTACCATGGGGGACTTGTCCCTGGAGAAGACTGCTTCTCTCTGTCTCAGTCCCTTTCTTTTGAGACAAGGTCTCTGAACCTGAAGCGGCTGGCCAGCGACCAGAAGATGTGCCTGCTTCTGCCTCTCCAAGATTTTGTGTGTGCTGAGGATCTAGTACAGGTCCTTGTGCTGGTGTGGTCAGCGCTTTACTGACGGAGCTGTGTTCCCAAGCTCTCATTTATGACCGGTTTTTTGTTTTTTGAGACAAGCTCTTTATGTAATCCTGCCTGTCCTGGAACTCACTATGTAGACCAGGCTGGCCTAGAACTTCCAGAAATCCGCCTGCCTCTGCCTCCTGGGTGCAGGGACTAAAGGGCATACGTGACCACATTGGACTCATTTCTATCTTTTAATTAAAAATTATTGAAAAAAGGATTTTTAGCAGACTGTGTCACAGTTTATGGTGAATGTTACTTGTTGGGGTCCTTTTTTGTTCTTCTGCAGCTCTGGGGATTGAACTTGGGATACTGAGCTTTGTAGACAGGTGCTTCACCACAGAGCACAGTGGGTGGTTCTTATATCTGGGTGTTGATGAGCTCCCACAAATTGTATGGAATTTCATTTATATGTATACTGTTAGAGAAAAATAATTTAGAGTCATACAGTCAAATGTGACTTTAAGTTTATGATTTTATATATATATAAAGTTTGAAAATTCTTTTCTTTGGTCACCACATCAAGTGCTAGAAAGCCATGGTGGCAACCTTGCTCTGTCATACAGATAGAAGGCAGGTATAAAGTACCCCGTGTTCTTTTAGGTTCTGGTGGTTCAGAGCATCCATCCAGGGAGGAGCCGCTCTTACAGGGGTGGAGTCCGGCCAAACACATTTGCTTAATGGCCAAGTAGGATGGATAGATTGACATACTCTGGTGGTTTTCTAAAAATATGTAGGTAGATGTTTAATGATCTTCAGCTCCCTCCCTCCTTTTATAATACTTAATTAGATTAGTGTGTTTCATATGTGGATACTGATTGGTTTTTCAAAGATCTGCTTAATTTAAAGCTATCATATGACTAAAATAACACTTGTAGGGAAAAATTAGCTATTTCAGCTTTCTAGAAGAAATACAGATACAGGGTTTTGGCTAACATGAAGACAGCAGAAAAGAAATTTTAATGGTAGTAGACACAAATCATTACTCAAATTTTTCTTATTGCTTACTTTTAGAAATGCTTAAATAGAATATATTTACGGGGAAGAAACGAAGAACAAGGCATTCCTCTTGAATATTTAGAGAAACTTCACTATAAACATGAGAGCTGGCTCCTTCATCGAACTCTGAAGTAAGGCTTTCTTACTGTTTGCTGTTCACTGTGGTTCCCTTTATCGGATTTTAGTCTAGAAGATGGGCAATGTGAGTAATTGTTTTTTTGAGACTGGGTATTTTCTGTGTAGCCCTGGCTGTTCTGGAACTCACTCTGTAGACCAGGCTGACCTCGAACTCAGAGATCTGCCTGCCTCTGCCTCTGGATGCTAGGATTAAATGTGTGTGCCACCACTGCTCAGCTAGCTAAATCTTTATTTTTACTCATGTATTTATTCATATTTAAGTTACTTGTTTGAAGATTTTTGCGACTATATGTAAGATAAACTCAGAAATAATTTTAAGGCAATATAGTATAGTCTGTCTGATGTTGTATCTCTTTTAACTTTATCTGTTTTAACTTTTTACTTCCAGTTATACATTATTAGTCTTAATTAAAAAATATTAAATGTGAAATTTCAGAAAGAATTCGTGAATTTAAAGTTGCTTGCTAAGCTGGCTATGTCTTGCTGACTGTAGTCCTGTCTCCTAGGAGACTGCTGCTGTACAATTGCTTGAGGCCCATACTGGATGACACTGCCATCCATTTTTTTTTTTTTAAATTCTTTTATTTTTCATTCAAAAATTTACACTTCCTCCCCTTCTCCCAGTCCCCTCCTGTTCCCCCACTACCCCTCCTCCCTCCCCTTGCTTCCTTAAGAGAGGGCATGGTACCCTGCCCTGTGGGAAGCCCAAGACCCCCCTCCATCCTGGCCTGGGAAGGTGTGCATCCATATAGACTAGATTCCCAAAAAGCCAATACATGCAGAAGAGACAGGTCCCAGTGCCATTATCATTGAATTCTCAGTCATCCCCCACTGGCAGCCACTTTCAGAGATTCTGGTTTGATCATATGCTCATTCAGTCCTGGTCCAAGTGGATTTGGTGAGCTCCCATTAGATAAGGCATACTGTCTCAGTTGGTGGATCAGCCCCTTACGGTCCTAACTTCCTTGTTCATCTTCTCCCACCTTCTGCTCTTCGACTGGACCTTGGGAGCTCAGTCCATTGCTCTGGTGTGAATGTGGGTCTCTGTCTCTATCTCCATCCATCGGACGAAATTTCTATGGTGATGATCAAGATATTCCTCAATGTGACTATGGGACAAGACTATTTCACACTGCCATCCATCCTGAGTAGTGTTGAAACTCTGCTGTCCAGCTCTGTCCGGTTCCATCCAGAAGTGCCCAGGATATGAGTTGTCGCTCTGTCCAGCTTGTCTAAGCATGTACAGGATGTACTCGATAGTCATTTAGTAACTGTTCTGTTTTGAGATTGTCACACATGATAGTGCTTATAACCAAGTACCCTTTCTCTTACTCAGTAATGCTTCTGAAATGCTAGAGTCGTGAGGGATACTGGCAACCTTATGCCAGAGAGAAGCTGTGATGCGCTTTAAGTGGAAAGGGGAACGTTCTCAGTTTAGGGAAAGGAAAAGGCAGTTTTCAGGTAGAAATAGTGTTACATTTATATATGTTATGTGTAAGAAGAAAACAGTGCATGTGGCGTAGATGTTACTGTGATCTCAGTCTTACAGGGAATCCTGGAATGCATCCCACATGGCCAAGGGAAGCTTCTGGGATAGAGTTTAAACTCTGTCTTCAGCAGGACTTGAGAGAGTAGCCTAGTTAATGGCATCGACTTTGTGTCAGCTCTTGGGCTGTGTGTAACTGCATAGCGCCTGAGGCTCTGAATGGCTTTCCTGAGTTTAGTTTTCTGTCTCTTTTTCTGCAGTGCTAGGAGTGGAGCCCACTTCCTTGTACATGCTAGGCAAGCACTCCCTCATCGCTAGAATACAAAACCTTTCTCGTGGTTTTGGTTTTTGAGGAATGACATACATCTATGTCTAGTTTTACATATTCTGTAGCTGAGATAATTGTACACATAGTAGTGTAAATCTACTGTAAAGAAGAGACTGCCAACTGCTTCCCTGCATGATAACTTTAGTCTAGCATGAGTGACAATATTTTGACTTTTGAATATGAGTTACTCGTTAATATTTTTTTCCTGGATTTAGTGCTTTTCTGATTTTGTTCGTCTTTCTTTTTAAACAGAACCAACTTTGATTATCTTCAAGAGGTGCCTATCCTCACACTGGATGTCAACGAAGACTTTAAAGACAAGCATGAAAGCCTGGTTGAAAAGGTCTGTTTAGAAAAAGCCTAGTGTTTGTTTTGTCTAAGACAGCTTTATTAATTTGTGAGAACAGCTGCTTACAGAAAGCTTCTATAAAAGTACATTAAGAGGGGCTAGGAGTCTAGCCGGGCGGTGGTGGCGCACGCCTTTAATCCCAGCACTCAGGAGGCAGAGGCAGGTGGATCTCTGTGAGTTCGAGGCCAGTCTGGTCTACAAGAGCTAGTTCCAGGACAGGCTCCAAAGCTACAGAGAAACCCTCTCTTGAAAAAGAGGGCTGGGGGTCTGTCTTTGAAGAACGATGCTTTTTCTCATCCTTTTCTCCTGTTTTGTCCCACTCTTCCTTCGCACATCACATACACACACATATATGCTTTAATAGAAACTGCTTAAAATTAGTTTATCTTTTTCAAGGAATTCAGTATGGAGGGCATTTAAAGTCGTAGGATATATTGTCATTCATTTTTAGCTGATGTTTGGAGATTAAGCAATGTTAGTTTATATATTTGTTGGAGACCATGTCAAGGATGAATTGGCCTTGTTCTAATCACTGAGTTATTATTTTAACAAAGGTTAATTTAACTTTCAGAAAATTGACAGTTGGTCATTATCTAAATAAGTAATGTAATTTATACATATAATGGAGAGACTTACTGAAGAACATTAAGGTAATAATAGAAAGAATTGTATAATAAATCCTTATCTACCATTAATTAACTTAGTGATCTCATGTCTAAGAAGAAAACATTTGTTTAGTTTTGAGAGAAACTTAGGGACTATTTCTGTTTGTTTTCTTTCCTGATGAAATATCCGGCTGTTTACTATAATAAAATATTGACTGTATCTCAAAAATGGAAAACCTCAACATTTGAAAAATATTGCTGTGTATAGTTGGTTGCCTTTTCATATAAAGTAATACATACGTAGAAACTTCAAGTTAGTTACTATTTATGATATTAAAATATAAGGTAGAATTAAAATATGACACTTAAAATTAGCAGCAGTTATAAGCACGAATTTAACTGAATCTATAAAACCACTTTAATTTTATTATTTAAAAGTCTTTTTATAAGATTTATGTATTTTTATGTATTTGGGTGTTTTGCCTATATATGTATCTGCACACCAACACAAGAGGGTGTTGGATCCCAGTGAGCCACTGTGTGGGTGCTGAGAATGGAACCCGGGACCTCTGGAAGGCAGCCTAGGCTCTTAAACACTGAGCCAATTTCTAGTCCCTATTATTTTAAACTTCAGTTTATTTTTTAATGTGTTTTGTCTGTAAGTATGTAAGTGCACCACATGTGTGCAGTGCTCCAGGAGGCCAGGAGATGTCAGATCCCCTAGAAATGGGTTTACAGGTGGTAGTGGGCTGTCATATGGGTGCTGGGAATCAAACCTGGTCCTCTGCAAGAGCAGCAACTTCTCTTAAACAACGTCATCTCTCCAGTGCCACATTTCTTAGCTTTAAGTAAACACTTCCTTTCTTAGACCAGGAAAATGTCACATTTTTTAAAATTAATAATCCTGGGATTTGGGGGAGGGTATTTTTCAAAGGCAACAATCTTTATCTTTTTTTTTCTTTTTTTTTAAGATTTATATATTATGTATACAGTATTCTGCCCACATGTATGCCTGCAGGCCAGGAGAGAGCACCAAATCTCATTACAGATGGTTCTGGGCCATCATGTGGTTGTTGGGAATAGAACTCAGGACCTCTGGAAGAATAGGCAGTGCTCTTAACCTCTGAGCCATCTTTCCAGCCCCAACAACCTTTATCTTTTAAAGAGAATTTTATAGTCTAGAGTGGAGAATTAGAGTCTTGCATTGTAGTCTTTATCTGTTGGCTAGGTTTATTCAGAACTTATGTAGCTTTGCCTGTACACTAACATTCTAGAAATGTATGCCTTGGCTCTTCAAAGGAGTAGGATTCCCAGCACCTCATGCTGACCTGCATCTGGCTGTAACTCCAGTTTCTGAGAATCCGATGCTGTCTTCTCATCTCTCTAGGCACCAGATAAGCACATGGTACCTAGACATGCATGCAGGCAAAATGTTCACAAATAAAAAATAAAAATAAATTCTATCCTTAATATTACAGATTTGTATGTTTGAATTACAAAGGTGTTTAATCTTTTATAATTATCAGTATTAAGGCTGTACATATCATTGATCTACATTATTTAAAAATACAGAGACCATAGCCAGAGTTGGTGGTGCTGGTCTTTAATGGGAAGCAGAGGCAGTTCAAGACCAGTCTGGACTACAGAATTAGTTATAGGACAGCCAGGGCTACACAGAGAAATCCCATCTTTTTTTTTTTTTTTTTTTTTTTGGTTTTTCGAGACAGGGTTTCTCTGTAGCTTTGGAGCCTGTCCTGGAACTAGCTCTGTAGACCAGGCTGGTCTCGAACTCACAGAGATCTGCCTATCCCTGCCTCCTGAGTGCTGGGATTAATATGAGTGAGAGAACGTGCATAAAATTAGGTAGAGGTCTTTTAAAATGGTATCAATCTTTTTTAATTATATAAGTCTTTTTTTAATAATGATAATTTGTTGAATCCTATGGATTTTATACCTTCTTGTTTTTTTTTTCTTTTGTGTTTTTTCTCCTGGTATTTCTTTTTAAAATATTTTTAAGGTTTAATTAACTTTATTTCATGTGCATTGGTGTGAAGGTGTCAGATCCCCTGGAACTAGATCTTCAGACAGTTGTGAGCTGCCATGTGGGTGCTGGGAATTGAACCTGGGTCCTCTGGAAGAGCAGTTAGTGAGCCATCTCTCCAGTCCCGTTATGTACAATATTCTGTCTGTGTGTGTGCCTGAAAGCCAGAAGAGGGCACCAGACCTCATTACAGATGGTTGTGAGCCACCATGTGGTTGCTGGGAATTGAACTCAGGACCTTTGGAAGAGCAGGCAATGCTCTTAACCACTGAGCCATCTCTCTAGCCCCTATAAGTCTTAAATGTAAATTCATTAATGGTTTTAGACTGTTTACCTTATTATTGAAATACTTAGTATTTGTTTTAAAAATAAGCGCTGTGGTATTGTGATGGTTATTTATATAATTGGTGTGTTCGACTTTTCTGTAGATGAAGCTAAATATTAGGTATCAAATTAATTGAAGGAATTATATTAACTTATTTTTCCTTCCTCAGGTGAAAGAGTTTTTGAGTACTTTGTGATTGAACAGGAGACTGCAGGCAACAGAATGTCTCCGGAAGCTTCTGTCTGCGTGTCCTCGTAGCTTGATTTCATACGAAGGTCTTCATAGGAGTCGCGTTTTTAAACCAGTTTCATTTTAAGGAGAACAACCTTTTCTTTCATGCCCCTCCTTTACTCCCTGACTTCCTCCACTTCCTTCCTCAGTTTTGAATCAGAGGTGTTTATCTCTCACACCAGGAAGTCTAGAGGTAGATGTTCTCAGAATCAGTGAAGTGAGTGGGTAGCGTTAGGAAAGGCTGAGCAGGTAGACATGTTTTCATTGTTATCTCGCTCCATTAGTGTTAGAGATGAAGGATGTGCGTCCTTTGTAAGTTAGCATAGCTATTACAAGCTGAAAGGCGCGTTTGGGGAATCCCTAGACTAGGGATTTGTGTGAAGTGTGTGTTTTATTTTTCATCTTGTTCGCTTTGGTGGTGCTGGACATTAAACCCGGGGTCTCGTTCATGCTTGGGAACCTTTCTACAGGTGAACTGTCTCAGCCCTGAAGTGTTTTTATCAAGTGCCTCTTCTTCCACCCCACTTAATGTTGATAATAAGACCGTGTGATCATCACCTTGTTGATGTTTATTCATGTGTCTGTGGTGCATTTGTAGAGAAAGAGGTTAAATTCTGTTCCCAGTATGGTAATGGTGTAATTACTTTATAAATCATTTAATCTTTACGTGTTTCTTCATCTGTGATGAGTACCTTTTTCTTTTTTTTTTTTTGTGAACGTAAATTTTGGGGAATGCAAGAAATCTTTATATTTAAAAGGTAGCTAAGACATTTATTACATGATTATAAATCTTCATTAATTTAGCTACTGCTTTTCTTGGATTACTATAGTTTAAATGCTTGTTTAAATTATGTTTTGCTTTTTTTTTTTGAGGCAAAGTCTTTACAGCTCTGGCTAACCTGGAATTCAATATAGAGACTGGGCTAGCCTTGAACTCAAAGAGCTCCACCCACCTCTGTCTCCCTGCGTCGTCCTCCTGCTTCCCCCCCTCCCCCTGCTGGAATTGAAGACACAAACACCACACCTGGCTCTGATTTTCTTGAAATCACTTGAGATACAAGTATAGTTTTTCCTCTGTTTCTTTCAGTTTTTATGTAAAATGATGATAGAACATAATGACAAGTTTTGCATTGGCCCTGTATTGATAATTAGTCTCTCTACCTTTATACATGGTAAGACACAGAAGTAGATGGTGGGGCATTTCAGCTATTCTGTCTGCCTGTGCCAGGCCATCTAAGATCAAAGTCACACACTTCTGCTAGGAGACTGTTGTGATCACAACTTTGCTTCATAGTTTGCTTTGTAGACTTTTTGTTAAATCTTATACTCACAGAGAAATAATTGATAAAACAATTTTGCTTTATATATAGTATATCATGGAAATGTTACAGTGTTTTGTTGAACTAGGAAATAACTAACAAATTCTCAAAGGCTTTAAGTTCCTGTTAACAATGCATGTATCTCTAAACCACTTTGATGTTTAGCTGTGAACACCCTGTATATAATTAAAGAAGTATTTTTATTGTTTTTTTTTTCAGTGTAGTCTTTTAAGTTAAGTTCTGCATTCTTTTACCAGGTAATTAGCCTTTCTACTTCACATTAGGAAAAACGTGTAATTTCTTGAAATGAAGAATCGCATTTATTTTGAAGCTATAATTTTCCTTTGTAAAAATGTTACCTTTTATTTTTGGTTTCTTATTCAAAGATGATAATTTAGTGGGTTAACTGGTACAGTAGCACTGATCTTTGAAAAGATCAGTGAAAAGGGGATTTGAAAAGGGGATTCAACTTTAAATCTGTAATAACAAAATAAATTGTCTGACCTTTTTATTGTTTGATATAAATAAATTTGGCACCTTAAATGTTTGTCAATAAATACATTTAAATTGTTTGAACTATAGTGAGAGAATTTAAATTTTCTGAACCAGAAGTCATCTGGTTTTCTTCTAGGAATTTTATGGCTTTGCATTTTCCATCTAGATCTGTGCTCCATTTGCAGTGTTTGAAGGTATTAGGTCTGTCTGTGGGTTTGTGTGTGCTCATGTATGCCTGCTTCAGCACTGTCTTTGCTCCTCTTTCTAAAGTGATCAGCTGATTGTCTTTATTCAAGCCATTTCCTGGGTTCTTTATTCTGTTTGGTTAGTATGTTTGTCTGTTCTTTTGTCAGCACCATTTTGATTGTTTATTGTAGTTTTATAGTAATTCAGATCTTCCGTTTGTCTTTATACAAAGCTTGGCTTTGTAGGCCGCCTGCCTGGAATTCCTGGTCGTGCTCCAGGGTGGTCCTGCTCCAGGGTGGTCATGCTGTGCTCAGTGCTGGGTTATAGTTATACCCCATCATATTTAGCTGCTTCCTTTTCAGTGCTAAGTTGATGTCCTTAGACCTTTGCTTCCCCGTGAAAACGTTAGAATCAGTTTACCGATGGCCACAAAAGAACTCACTGACACTATTGGTTGACACTTTATTGGATCTCTAGAACAAGTTGGGAAGCACTGACATGTTTTGTTTTTGTTGTTTTGCTGTCAATGAACATGGATGTCATTCCATTATTTAGTTCCCTGACATCTTTCAAAGTTGTGTGGTTTTCGTCATACAGATCTTGTTTTATGAGGAACCTGTTGTTCCTCATACAGGTGCTGTTTTATGCCAAAGTGGTAATGCATTTTGCTATATTAACTTTACATTCTGCAAGATTGTTATATGATTTATTCTAGATTTTTCTTTGTTTCTGTTGTGTTTTTCCACATCAATGAGCTTGCCAGCTGCAGACAGAGACTTTTTCTATCATTGTTTTCAGTGAAGACACCATTGCTTTTTCTTGTCTTGCTACGTAAGGTAGGACTTTCAGTGTGGTGTTGGTTAAAGGAGACTGTTGAGTCTGTCCCTGATCTTACCTGGAGAGCTTCAGTTTCTTCACATTAAGGTTCTGTTAGTTGTTGCAGCTTTCAAAAAGCAAGGAAATTTATTTGCGATCGTCTGTATAAATCTAGAGGATACTCTACTAAGTGAAACAAGATCCTTTAGTTACAGAAGGCTAAGTACCATATTGACTGCAGTCAATAGTATATTCTTTTTATTAATTTTTGTTTTTAATGTGTATGTTTGTCTGAGAGAGAGTATGTTGATGTGGTGTGCCATGTGCATGTAGGTTTCTGAGAAGACCATAAGAGGGACATCTGATCCCTGGAACTGGAGTTACAGGCAGTTGTTAGCTGCCAGTTGTAGATGCTGGGAGCTGAACATGGGTCCTAGGAACTGAACTAGGTCCTCTAGAAGAGCATCCAAGTGCTCAGAACTGCTGAGTTATTTCTCCCCAATAATGTACTTTTAAATGCTTAGTAAACTGTGTATTCTCAAATACCAAAATTGATATTAGAGGTGATCTAGTCATGTCACATATATACAATATCACTTTACCTTGCAATATATATAATCATGACCAAATTGTATTTCAGGGATGGATAGATAGATAGATAGATAGATAGATAGATAGATAGATAGATAGATAGATAGATAGAGGTATATTATTTGTGTTTTAATAAATAAAGCTTGCCTGAAGATCAGAGGACAAAGCAGTCATACCTAGTCAACCATACAGGCCAGGGAATGGTGGCATACACCTTTAATCCCAGGAGACAGAGGCTGCCCTGATACAGAGGAGTAAGGATAAGATACTTAGGATACAGAGGAGGCAGGACGAGGAAGGCCTTGCTGTTGACCAATTTTCTTGGTGAATCTAAATAGCTATAGTAGCAGGAACTATGGTATTGACATAAAAACAGAGACATGGACTAATGGAATAGAGAAGACCCAGAAAGAAACTGCAGAAGCCATGACCTTGTGACTTTCCACAGAGTGCCGAGGACATGTCGAAGCCAGCCTCTTCAGTAAAGGATGCTTGAAAAAGTGGATATTCACATGTAGAAAACATGGATGGATCCTGTCTCTCCTGCACAAAGTCTATTCGAAATAAGTACAAATCCTTGGTGAAACTTTGAAGCTACTAGATGAAAATGGGCAAAATGTTTCACAGTACAGATGCAGACTATAAGTCGTTTTGAGACAATGTCCTGCTGTTGTAGCCCAGGTGCTCCAATCTTGCTTTAGCCTACCCACTGTCAAGATAGATTGCATGAGGTTTGTCTCATTGTACATAGAAGGCTACGACCTGAACGGGACAGTACTCCAGAACATAATAGCAAAATTTACAAATGTAGTTAAAGACTGCTGCACAGGAAAGGAGACAGTACTAGAGTGAAGTTGTGACCCACAGCATGGGAGATAGATTGCTAGCTACTCATCTGACAGAGTAAAATTTAGAATATATAAAGACTTCAAAATTAAATACCAAAAAATATTTTAATCATTAAATGGTTAAATACATTGAGCAGAGATAGATACGTAAATGGTGCCTAGAAAGGTGTCTCAGTGGCTAAGAGCACTGGCTGCTGTTCCAGAGGAACTGGGTTTGATTCCCAGCATCCACATGGCTCATGGCTGGTTGTAGCTCCAGTTCCAGGGATCTGACCCCCCCCTTTTGCTGTTGTCTTTGCCCAGTGTGTGCGGAAGCGCGCTATGCGCGCGCGCGCACACACACACAGAAAGTACTGGCACGCATAAAAAATAGCCAAGAAATACATTACAAATGCTCATCATCGTTAACATGAAGATGCAAATCCAAACTACTCAGATTTCATTTCACTCTAGTCAGAAGGCTGTAATAGAGACAGTAACAGAAGTGGATCAGAATAGTGTGGGTTGGAGGAGAACTTAAACAACTGCTAGTAAGAATGTTTAGCTACTAGACCTGGAAAGAACAATACCCAACTTCATATGGAAGAATAAAATCCCGGGAAAGCCAAGACAATCCTGTACAACAAAAGAACTTCTAGAGGCACTGTAATCCTGGGCTTCAAACTTTACTATAGAGCTACAGTAATGAAAACAACCTGTTAATCGCATAAAAACAGACAGGAGGACCAATTGAATTGAATCGAAGACATGGATATCAGTCTACACACCTACGAACACCTGATTTTTGACAAACTAAAAATATAAAATGGAAAAAAGAAAGCATATTCAACAAATGGTGCTGCCTTAACTGGATATCAACATGTAGAAGAATGAAAATAGATCCATATTTATTGACATGTACAAAATTCAAGACCAAATGGATCAAAGATCTCAACATAAAACCACACTGAACCTCATAGAAGAGAAAGTGGAAAGTACTCATGAACGCATTTTACACAGGAAACCACTTCCTAAATATAACCCCAGTAGCACAGACCCTGAGAGAAACAATAAATGGGACCTCCTGAAACTGAGAAGCTTCTGTAAAGCAAAGTACATAGTCAACAACACAAAACAGCAGCCTACAGAATGGGAAAAGATCTTCACTTTGAACAGAGGGCTGATCTCCAAAATATACAAAGAACTCAAACTTGACATCAAAAGAACAAATAGTTCAATGAAAAAATGGGGTACAGAGCTAAAAAGATAATTTCTAGCAGATGAATCTCAAAGGACTGAAAGACACTTAAGGAAGTGCTCAACATCCTTAGCATCAGAGAAATGCAAATCAAAACAACTCTTAAGATTCCAACTTAGACCTGTCAGAATGGCCAAGCTCAAAAACACTGATGATAGCTTATGCTGGAGAGGATGTGGAGTAAGAGTAAGGCTCCTCCATTGCTGGTGGGAGTGCAAACTTGTACAGCCATTTTGGAAATCAGTATGGTGTTTCCTCAGAAAATTAGGAAACAGTCTACCTCAAGACCCAGCAATACGACTGTTGGGTATATATGCAGAAGACAATCATACCACAAGGGTATGTGCTCAGCCATGTTCATAGCATTATTTGTAATAACCAGAACCTGGAAACAACCTAGATGCCCCACAAACAAAGAATGGATAAAGAAAATGTGATACATTTACACAATGGAGTATTACAAGGCAATAAAAATAATGACATCTTGAAACTTGCAGTTAAATGGATGGATCTAGAAAAAAAAACCATATTGAGTGAGGTAACCCAGACCCAGAAAGTCAAGTAAAATGTATTCACTCATAAGTGGCTTTTAGACATAAAGCAAAGAAAAAACCAGCCTACAGGTCACAACCCCAGAGAAACTAGACAACAAAGAGGACCTTAAGAAAGACTTACATGCATCTACATAGGAAGGTGAAAGATCTCCTGAGTAAATTGGGAGCATGGGGTTCATGACAGAGGGTACAAGGGGAGGGGAGGGGAGAAAATGTATAGCTCAATATTGATCTGATGTAGTTATTCTACTAACGACAGTATATCTGAAGGGATCTTAAGTCAACTTACATTAGTGATACTTGTACATACATCCAATCTGCAGATCAAAAGATGGATGGATAAATGTATATATGTACAACGGGATGTTAGCCATAAGGATGACTCACTTGCTGGGCAAAGGGTAGGACTAGAGACTATCATACTAAGAAAAACTTGCCAGGCTCAGATAACATGTTTTCTCTCCTGTGCAGATAATTGATGAGCAACAACTGACGATGTTAAGTTAGATTCTTGGTTGAGGCAGAGTGAATATTATTGAAATACATTGTAAACATGTATGAAGTTTTTTAATGAAATCATTGTCTTGTACAAACACCAATGAAAGCCAAGAAACAGACCCCATCATATCCTATTACATGTACATTTGGTCCTCATCAGCAGTCATTACTAAGTAGGAATTAGCTTTAATATATTGAACATTATAAAAACAGTAAGTGCACAAGCTTCCAATACAACAGCGTAGCCTACAGATTTTGGCCTTGCTATTTATAGTTTTATTTGGGCAAATATGTACTCCAATGTCTTTATCTATAGTAGGGTCATAAAGGAATGCAGATATAGTGCTTGCCTCGCATGTGCAAGCCCTTATGTCTAATCCTCAGCACCACAAGAAATAAATAATATTGCCTGCCCTTAAACCAAACAGTTGAAATGTGTAATATAGGTGGATCATTTCTAAGTGCTCAGAGGCTGGGCATGGTGGCACTCAGCTGTCATCCTGACACTTGGGTGGCAGAGGCAGGATGGTCTCTATAAGTTTGAAGCTAATGATCTAGATAGTTCCAGACCAACCAGGACTGTGTAGCGGGACCGTCTTAAAAAAGGAACAAAACAAAACTGCTCAACAAACATTACTATTAGTATCAGTATTTTTCCTTATTTAATGTGCTAACTGTTGGAAGTGTCTGGAAAATTAATCAGTCTTTGCCATAGTGGAATGGAGTAGGCTGGCACATACTGGAATCCCAGCAGTGGGACCAAGAGGGTCATGAGTTCAACGTCAACCTAAGTTGTGTATACATTGAGACCCTGCCTCAATACAGAAGAACAGAAGAATAAATACAACAGAATCTCAGTAAAGATACCTGCAGTGGTTTTAAGTGAATAGCTGCATTTTGATATGTCTTCTTCCTTCCCTCCCTCCCAAGTATGTAGAGAATCTGTAGAAAGACTGAGCTATTGTCTATTCTTATATCTGGAAAGCGGGGTTATGGTGGTTGAGATATTTGGGAAAATGTCTTTGGTATGAAAAGTGAAGATAAATCAATTCATTTACTATCAGGTTTTGCTTTGGGACAATGATCTTGTACCCTGTAAAGATTTGTCACTTGTATTGGTTCAATAAAATGCTGACTAGCCATTAGCCAGGCAGGAAGTATAGGCAGGGTGACCAGAACAGTAGAATTCTGGGAAGAGGAAAGACTCAGTCTGCAGTTGTCACTCAGAAGCAGAGAATGAAAGATGAGAATGCCTCACTGATAAAAGGTACCGAGCCATGTAACTAACACAGACAAGAATTTTGGACTAATTTAAGATGTGAATTAGTTATTAAGAAGCCTGAGATAATAAGCCACCAGTTTATAATTAATGTAGGTCTCTGTGTGTTTCTTTGGGATTGATCGGCTGTGGGACTGGGTAGGACAGAAACCTCTGTCAACAATTTTAAAGTTAAAGCCTTCTTATTTATTTTAACAGAAAAGGGGAGATGGTGTGGGAAGTCCTTCTGTATATGTGTTGCTTTTATTGGTTAATGAATAATGAAGAATCTAGTTTTGGCCAATGGCTTAACAGAATATAGCCAAACTGGGAAAGATATATATAGAGAGTAGGTGGAGTCAGGGAAAAGCCATGAGCTACCAGAGGAGAAAGATGTGAGCCACCAGCTGCCAGCCAGAACCTTGCCAGTAGGCCATAAGCCTCATGGTAAAATATAAAATAATAGAAATGGGTTAATTTAAGATGTAAGAGCTTGCTAGGAATACACTAGAGTCGTTGGTCAAGCAGTGTTGTAATTAATACAGTTTCTGTTTGATTATCTATGGTCTGAGCTGCCGGGAACATATGACTGGAGCCATTCTTTGCTCTCTGCCTACTGCATATTATGGTTTGAAATGTGGGCTCTCGGCTATTCCTGACAACACGTTTCTGCTTTGCCATCATAGATTCCAACCCTCTGAAACTGAAAGCCCAATTAAACGTTTTTTTTTTTTTATTAAGAAATGTGTATGCATGCATTTTTGTGTGTGGGTATATGCACCAGAGTGCAGTTAACTGGTGAGGCCAGAAGAGGGCATCAGATTACTGGAGCTGGAGTTTCAGGTAGGTGTGAGCCACCTGTTTGCCAGTGTTGGGAACTGAACTCTGGTCCTCTGCATGAGTAGTAAGTGTTACTAACTGTTCAAGCATTTCTCTAGATCCTCCAGAGAGGATTATTTAAGGGGAGAAAGATCCATCTTGCATGTGGGCAACACCATCTAGTTTCGAAAGGTCTTGAATGGAATAAACAGAATTGTCTCAGCTCCTGGCTTCCATGATGAAGTCTTATGTCTACCATGCCTTCTCTACCAGCTAATGGGCTAAAAACACAGGCCAAAAGAAAATCTCAAGTTGCTTTGCTCAAGTCATCTGTCATGACCAAATGGGGGCTCAGGGCAACCCACGCTGGCCTTAAGCAGTCTGCATTGACTTCTGAGTGCTGATGGGATTGGAGCATGCACCGCCATGTCTGTTAGCTGCTATTTTTAAGCCAGGTGGATGAATATTTTCCTATTCCCTTTTAGAAGATAGATTTAAATAAAAACAACTCCCAATGTCTGCACATTTATATTTGCTTTTTAAAAAAATAGTTCTGGTTTGTTTTGTTTTGTTTTTTTTGAGACAGGGTTTCTCTGTAGCTTTGGAGCCTGATCTGGATCTAGCTCTTGTAGACCAGGCTGGTCTCAAACTCACAGAGATCCACCTGCCTCTGCCTCCCGAGTGCTGGGATTAAAGGCGTGTGCCATCACTGCCCGGCTCATAGCTCTGTTTTTAATAAAAGAAACTTTTACTCTTATTTGGGCATTTATTATGAGTAAGAATATTATGATTAGTGTAACAACTCTGCTATTCCTGGAGTGATCAAAGGACTGTGCAGGGGACACCTGGGTAATATTATAAATGGGGACTAAGAGGAAAGTAAACCTTTTGATAATACGCCAAAATGTCTCCCTTGATAGCTTGCATTTTTATTTTATTGTTATCCTAGCTTCAGCTGGGAGCCCGACACAGCCAGAGTCATCTGAGGAAGTCTCATTTGGGCTTTGCCTCAATCACACTGGCCTGTGGGGCATTTTCATGATTGCCAGCTGCTGTGGGAGGGTCTGGGCCACTGTGGGTGGTACCATCCCTGGGTAGGAAGCCTGACTGAGCCAGAGTGCGAGCAAGCCCAGAAACAGCACCTAGTTCCTGCCTCAGTGATGGACTGTAACCTGGAAATGTACGTCAGATAAAACCGTTCCTCCTCAAGATGCTTTTGGTCATGGCGTTTAGTACAGCAACAGAAAACAAAGTAGACAAAGTAAACAAAGTTATCATGATAAAGAAGAGAAGGGAGACAGTCCGAATCTGGGAAGACAGTCCGAATTTGATCAGCCCTGGATAATATTTAACAAAGAAAGAGAGTCTAGAAAATTACAAATAGGACAATAGAGTCTACCATAAACCCAACCATATCTGCGCATATCACTGTTACGTGTTTTCATGTGTATATATAATATACATTTGCATGCATTTGTTATCTTTTAGCAGTCTTGTTTAGATTCAGAGACCAAAATCCTGATTTCTATATTGGAAAGGTAATAATGTTTTTTATATTGAAATTTAGTTATTAACTATATTGAACTTAATATTATATGTTAAATGAAAGATGCCTGTGCCTAACTTAAAGTTTACTTATTTAGAATTTGAGTCTGTTAGTATTTCCATGTTGGTTTATAATTTCAGATTTAAAAAAACACACCACTCTTTACTTGGCAATGACAATAAAAGCAAACACGTCTTGATAAAAGCAGAACATGGCCTTGGGAGACAACTCAGTTGGTGAAGTGCCTGCCTTGCATGAGTACCTGAATTCTGATCCACAGTTGGTACTGCGTCCTTAGCCCCAGTGCCTAAGGTTGGAGGAGACAATGGTTCTCCAGGGCTTGCTGGCCAGCCAGGGAAGCCAGTTAGTGAACTCAGATTCAAAAGGAGCTTCAACTCTGTCAGGAAAAAAAAAAAGACCTAATTGTAAAATAAAATGAAAAAATGTTAATTAAATAAAATGAAAAGAAAAAAAAGAGGGGAAACTGTGGTTGGTATGTTAAATAAAAGTTAATTAAATAAAATAAGAAAGGTACCTAATGTCAACTTTTGGCCATGTACATATACACACAAACGGCACACACATACACACACACAAAGAGTATTTCCTTTAAATAATTTAGTGATTGAAGAAGTACTATAAAAAATAAACCAGAGCTCACAAAGTGCAGGTAACACTATAGTGGGGGACCATTGCCCCCTAACTTTATGTTCTTGTATCTGTGAAGAAACACTGTGCTGTTTTTACCAATTTAAGATTATTTTATAGATTCAGTTTTCTTATTTACTCATTCATTTATTATTAATCTATTTTAAAAAGGGCTGTCATCTCTGTTGCCTTCTAGATGCCCAGGTTGGCATCTAACTCACAATTAACTTTTGCTTACTCTGTCCTAGGGATGCAGGCATAAACTACCACTCCTGGCTCTGGAACTTACTCTTTTTCCTCTGAGTCACCTTCACTGTGTTACTTATGGTGGCCTTGAACTCCTGGGCTGAAGTAACCTCCTAGTTTGAGCCCACAAACCTGAGTAGTTAGGACAACAGGTGTGTACCATGCCTAACCTTGTAGACTTTATCCATTTGCAGAGATCTCCAGTCCAAGAAAAATTTTAGTAGCCTTTCCTCCATATGATATGTCTGTACATGTTTGCATGTGTCTGTGCTAGAACGGTAGCATATAGTTTTTGATGTATTCATGGCTTAGCTTGAGTCATTCACGAATTTGACCTTTCATTTTTTGATTAACCTAAAGTTTATTTTCTTTTTCTTACATTTTGTTGATCAGCAGCCAGAAGTTACATTTTTTTCACTTCTGAATTATGGATATTTAAGAAAACTCTTTCCCTCATTCCAGCAGCCCCACCCCCTCCATGCTGAATATCTCTACCTCAGAGCCTTGGACATGCTTTGCAAGTTCTGGTCCACCATAGAATGATATCCCAACTCTTAATATTTTGATACAGGTTCTCACTATGCATGGCCTCAAACTACCAATTCTGCATGTGGTGGTTTGAATGAGAATGACCCCCATAGGCTCATATAGTTGAATGCTTAGTCCCTCGCTGGTGGAATTGTTTTGGGGAAGATTAGAAGGTATGTCACTGCAGGGGTAGGTTTTGAGTTTTTCCATATCAGACTCTCCCTTTCTCTGCTTCCAATTTAAGTATAAAATGTAATCTCTCTAGCCAGGCAATGGTGGCGCATGCCCTTAATTCCAGCACTCAGGAGGCAGAGACAGTTGGATCTCTGTGAGTTCGAGACCAGCCTGGTCTACAAGAGCTAGTTCCAGGACAGCCAGGGATGTTACACAGAGAAACCCTGTCTCAAAAAACAGAACAACCAAAACAAAAAAACAAAACTAAAGATGTAAGCTCTCAGCCCCTTGGCCGTCTGCCTGCTGCCGTGCTCCCTGTCATGTTGGTCATGGACCCACTCTCTGGAACTGGAAACAAACCCCCAGTTCAGTGTTTTCTTTTACAATTTGCCTTAGCCATAGTGTCTCTTCACAGCAATAGAACAGTGACTGAGACAGTGCTTCAGCCTCCTGAGTGCTGCTGGGGGAGGGGTTGGGGGGCGGTCTACAGGCCTGTGCTCTCGTGCCAGCTTCACTGTTTTTTACACCTGCCCTAACAGGACAAGCAGGTAACACTGTAGCAATGCACAGACAACTGATAAATTAACTTGCCCTCTCTCCCTTCCCTTAAATCCAGGAATCAAAACTGGGCTCCAGGGAATTCACAATTCATTGCTAATAAAGGGCCTTACAAAGTGCCCTTCAGTTACTAAGACTTTAAAATGGTAAATCTTAAATACCATTTTATTTTGGCCTTTTTAGGACAGGGTGTGGTGTGTGTGTGTGTGTGTGTGTAGCAAATGTAGAATTTGAAGACAAATTCCCCTACTTGTCTATGCCTTGGGCAAGCTTTGGCTTCTGTGAGCTTCAGTTTCCTTAATTTGCAAACTGTGGCCTTAGAACCTTTCCAAGATACAGGCTTGTTTTAAAGCAGCAATAGCATAAAAGCAATAGCATATTTCTTTATTATGATGCACACAAGAGATAATAGTCATTATCCAGGAAACTCCAATGAAGAGAAATCAAATGTAAAGACAGCTTGTGATTCCCAACTTGTGCTTGGTTCTCCCTTCAGAACAGATGGGCCTGGAAGATAACGCAGTCGTAAACGCCGTGGAAGCTTAGGCTGACAGACTAAGTTCAATGTCGGAATTTGTGTAAAAAGCCAAATATGCAATCCTGGTATTCCTACAGTGAGGATGGAGGCAGGCAGGAGAATTGCCTGAAAGCCTGTGGACCAGTTATCCTGGAGCATGCATGTGACCCAAGTTAGATCCCCAGAACCCACATAAAGGCAGGAGGAGGGATCTGACTCCTAAAATTATCCTCTGACCTCCATATGCTTCTCTCTCTCTTTCCCTCACAATATTTGAATAAATAAATGTAGAAGTAAAAACTGCCCTGACTTTTGCATTTTCCTTACTATAATTTTTCCCAACCGACCACTTCATACAGAAAAATATAAATATCTGCGTGTTGTGTTAATTCTGAACAAGACCTGTGCATACCTCTTGTGTTGTGTTAATTCTGAACAAGACCTGTGCATACCTCTTAAGAAGAAAGAGAAGTAGGACTGGGGAGGGGAAGTGAGGGACGGTATGTTTGTTGGCCATGACCTGCTGTTTTTAGATTGGCGAGTTGTCCCTGTTTGGCTGCCTTTGCCCATCTCATTTGGCAACTCCTGAGCCTGCATCTTTCAGAAGGTGTAAGGAGCTTGCAAGGTGGGAAGGATTTCTTTGGCTTTTCCAGGCATCGTTGCTGAGAAAGCATTACTACAGACTTTTGGAAGGAAACGGACTGTAAGTAAAACCATGGGCGTTTGAATTAGTGCAGTGGACACATGCAGCTTGAAAGACATGCGGTAGTTCTACCTTTCTGCCTTAATAGGGAATGACGAATCTATGAACCTTCTGTCTTAACTTGATTTTATCTGTTATCAAGAGAAATTAATTTAGAGACAGATGCAGATTCCTTGCATCTACAGATTCAAACATTAGTGCACTTCTATGGTCATTATGATCAAATAATAGAAAGAAAGGGAAACAGCATGGATGTCATGGGAGGAATGCCTGGAGAGAGCCAAGTTCAGGATTAATGTATTAAGATGAATTCAAAGCTAAAGAAATAAAAGGTAAATGGAGAAATCTAATATCCCATCGACTTGGATAAAGGATACTATTATACCACTGATTAATTTTATTTGTAATTTATAAAAAGTGCTTTGAAACATTTCTGTTACAAACTAAAAATCTCAATTGTCAGCTTTATGCACTGTCAGCGGTGCTATTTGCCTATGCTGTCTTATTTCACTATTTCCTATATTAATTTTCCATTATTGATAAATGGTCATGTTCCCATAGCTGAAGAATTTTATTACATAAGTTAATAAGTGTTCAATGCTTAATATTTTTATTATGGTTGACGATAACCTGGTATTTTAATAGGCACACAACTTTGTTCATTTAAAGTCAGCCCTGTCTTAAGCTGCGCAATCATTTTAAAGAATTGTGTATTTAAGAAGAAAGTGACTTTTTCATAGCCAAATTGGTGATTTTCTTCTTCCTCCTTGAGGGCTTGAGAAAGGCTCACTATGAGCTTAGTCATAAGTGTAGTAAAACTGTTAGGTGCAAACCATTATTGCTTTATTTAAATTTGTTGTCTGGGATTCACTAATATATAAAGGAATAGCACCTTAGAATGACGTCAAAGCAAAGATACATTTCCAGGTGTAACTTGTGAAGAGAGTACAAGGCACTGTTCATGAAGCCCTTTATGTAGCACTTTTATGTATTTTGTCATTTAGTCCTTAAATATTTCTTTCTCAGCTAATAAAAATATACCATCTGTTTTGTCTGCATCTATACCTGGTATGTAATAACATATGCTAGTAGATCTTCAAATATTGGTTTGAGAGAAAATGAATTTATTGATGCATTGTTTATACTAAGGACAGATACCTCTCTGCTTACCATGAAGATAACAGTCTCAAGCCATAGCTGCATTTTCATATTTATTTTTATCACGATCTTTCCTAGTTTTATCTTCAATTACATTTGTTAACTGATCATTCAAGCAACATTTAAGGACACGCTGTTACTTGTGTAATGGGGCCGTAAGGTCATGGGAAGTGTGGAGCATGTTTATCTGTCACCCTGTTCATTGCTATCCTCAGAGGACCACTGGATAGGAATAAGGGTACATACTGTGAATCATTGTACCACATGACTAGGATTTGGTTTTGAGACTGGTGACTGATGGATGCATTTACAGTTGATAAAGGTGGCATTTTGGCTGGGGAAGCTGTTTCTCCAGTTGCTATTGTCAGTTGAAAGGCTGTGTGTTATGACACTTATGGCCAAGGAAGAAACCAGAAAGCTCTATAGGAGTGATGCTGTATACCCAGAACAAGGGTATGTGTTGGTGGATATTTTGAGATAATCTTAGGCAAATATAATCTTCCCCAATTCTGGGCCTTTGAAAAAAATTCCTGACCTCCGGTATTTCATTTGCCGACTCCTGTTCCTCCCTCAGTTTTCAACTGTCATTTTCTCCAATAAACATTTGTGGTACCAGCCTAAGGCTGAATGAGATGTCTCTCTTCCAAGTTACTACAGCACCAAATCATTTCCTTCATGTCATACATTATAAAATTATGCTGTAATGGCCTAATTTGATTGTCATTGTTTTTATTTTATGAGCTTGTGTGTGTTACCTACTAGATGAAAACCCCACGATGGCAGGAGTTGTGTGTGGTTTGCTCACCATTTTACTCTGAGTCAGGGCTTGGTAATAAGTATTTGTTAAATACCCGGATGAAAAGTGAATAGTGAGAAAGTCAAAACTCTGATAATAATTGCCATTGTCTGTGTGTCTGCTAAATGACTAGGCCTTCATAGATGTTAATATTTAGCCCTTGTAACAATTTAGATGGGGCAGTTGAGGTTCAAAGGACTTAACTTGGTAAAAGCTACACTGCTTTGATTTGTGTGAACCAGGATCTCGGAATGGATAGCCTTTGTCTTTCCACTTGGAAACGCTGCCTCTCTGACATCTTGTATCTGTATAAGTAGTCGCAGGCTGAAAAACATCTTTATTCTTTACCATAGACTTCTAAACTGGGTATTGTTTTATATTTATATCCAATTGTGAATTGTGAATATATATCCATTGGTTTATATTCAATAAGTGAAAAGCATTGTGTTTGGATTAGAACTAGTACTCCTAGATGCAAGTACTCCACTGTGCCACAATTGTACAACTCTCTCATTGTAGAGGACTCTTACTTTACAACGGTGAGATGAGAAAAGTTTAAAAATAACCAAGAGTCTTTAATTACTCCAGATAGACATATTTCAGCAGGGCTGGAATAATTTCTATGTTTTCCTTGTCATTTTTCCTCCAAGAAAGTTTATAACAAATTTGGGAATAATAGCTATTAATAGTATCAAGTTCTTTTTTCCCCTCTGGTGTCTGATTATTGAGTAGTTTTCTAGCCTTCTGAACTCAGTCAGTAGACTGCTGCTTGTGGGATGAAGTGCCCTTGGGTGGATTTGATGCAGCTCCTTCCGTTCTGCCAGTGGCCCTCCCTGAAGCCCTTTCAGTAGTAACTTGGCTTTCCTGCCGGCCTTGGAATGCAGCTGGTAGGAGGAGCTTGGTGGATTTTCCCCAGAGGTCATTGACGGTTGCCACTGTTGCCCGGCTGACTTTCCTTTGCTCTTACCCTCCCACTTCAGTTCACGTCTGTGGAGAGGTGAAGGATCTGGCTTGTGATGCCCATGAGGAATGTCTGTTTTTGACGGAGACAAGCAGAGCCTAGAGATAAGGGAAAACATTTTCTATGACTCCTTGTAAACAGGAGTTCCTCTCCTATGCAGAGAAGAGAGCATTTGGTGTGAAAAGGAACGTAAATGTATTTTCCGAGCAGTGTCAGCACATTTGACAGCTGCTTTAATACATAAAGATCCCTGGTGCGTAGGACAATACAAACTCACACAAGGAAAAGAACGTATTTTTCTCATTTCAAAAATGTGTTCAAAGTGGATTTCAGTTTCCTAAAACCACAATTAACCAAAGTTTTATTTTAATTTCTTAACATAATTTTAGACTTAAATGATTTAAATGCCAGTTGCAAATTTAATAATAAACTTCTCGAAGGCAAATGTGATCCTAATATACATATTGGTCATCGGGTATTTTGTTCTGTCTTTCTGTTCTGTAAATGTTTGATGAAGCCATAGTTCAGTATTGACTTTTCTTTGATCTTCCCACGAGTTAAAAATATTTGTGTTTCTGCTTTCCTTGTGACTTTGCATTTGTGTTGTCTGGCATTGGAATTTGGTGAGTTTGTGGGGGAGAAAAAGAGAGGAATGTGGATTATGTAGGCCCAAGTAGGCTGTGGTTGAATGAAAGGAAGTCCTAGGCTAGCTTTTGAGAGTTGAGACCTAATTTATAGAAAGATTGTAAATTTCAGCCGAGATTGGTGGTGCATGCCCATAACCACCACACGTGGAGACAGAGGCCCAGGGGCCCAGCGTTTCATGGCGTTTGGGCCACATAGTGAGACCCTGTTTCAAACAAACAAAGAAAGACTATGAGTCTAAAACAGATTTTACACACGCATACACGCACACACACGCGCACACACACACACCACACGCACGCACACCCTCAGCAGAATCATAAAGGTGCCTAAGCACATCTTCCAGGAACCGCGCATAACCAAGAACAGCCATTCTGCTTTTTTTTGTCACTAACTTGGTTTTGGTTTTGTCAGGATTTCTAAGACTTTTTTTTTTTTAACCTTTAAAAATTACATTTACTTACTTATTTGGAGCTAGGTGGGGCACACGCAGACCTCAGCATGTGTGTGGAGGTCAGACAACAACTTGTGGGTCTGAGTTCTCCTCTCACTAGCCATCCTTTTGTATTAACAACTACAAGATTTAGTTACAAGATAACACACTGCTCGTTTCTGTCCACCCCATTGCTCCAACCCCCGCTCACTCATTCCTTTCTCGCCCAAGGTTGACTATTGTGACTTATACATTTTGTTCTGAAAGTGACACACAACATTTTCGCATGTTATTTGGCAAAGTAAGTTGCATTGTCCATCCCCAAAGCAAAGGAAAGGAAAACATCACTACTGTGAGCCACACAGAGGAAGAGTAGCATTTAAGCAGATTAACACGGAAGTGGGGATACTGACTTGCAAGTTTGATTTCTAGCACTATAATTAATTACACAAAATTTAGTTACACAAAATAACACGTTGCTCATTTCTGCCGGCCCCATTGCCCCAACCCCTGCTCACTCATTCATAGATATTTGTGATGCCCTTTGTACTAAAAAGCAACCAAAGTTTTGACTAGAGTGCAAAACAATTACTGAATGATTTTCTTTTTTTTTAAGACTTTCTTTTTTTTTAAGATTTATTTATTTATTATGTATACAGCATTCTTAGTATTCTGCATGTATGCCTGCAGGCCAGAAGAGGGCACCAGATCTCATTACAGATGGCTGTGAGCCACCATGTGGTTGCTGGGAATTGAACTCAGGACCTTTGGAAGAGCAAGCAGCGCTCTTAACCGCTGAGCCATCTCTCCAGCCCCTGAATGATTTTCATGAACAGAAAAGAAAACACTCAAGTCAGAATGAGTGAAGACGGTACCATAGGGATGTCTCTGTGGAGAACCACCTTTGGGCGTTGGTGCAGGATGGGGTAAGAGGCTGAGGGGAAAGGTTCTGAGAAGGATGCAGAACAGAAATCCGTATCAAAAATTCTGTCCATGTTTATGAACAACCTTCCTTTGTTGCCTCAGTTGCTCAGTAAGTTTCAGATGTTCTGTAAATAGGTAAATCATGGAAAAATTCAACTAAGTAAATCAACAGGTAGGGATGGGTAATGGCAAACTATATTGCATGCAGTAGTGAAACCCTTAAAGAATGAATAAAAATTTTAAAATAACTGGTTTGTTTTTGAAATTTGGTAGAATAAAATAACTAGAACCTAGATCTTAATGTTCTTACCTAACAATTTAAGAAACATTTCCCTTATTTCCATAGTAAAGGCATTTCAACAAACATTTATTAATTTTAAGCTTTTAACATGCTATTTTCTATACTATTGAATAGATACTGCATGCATATATCATAAAATAAAAATCCCTAAATGGACATAATATAACATAAAACTTTCTCTTTTTAATTACTGGCCATTGTTGCCTATCCAGAAGCAGTTGCTGCTGCCAGTAATGGTGTTTCCAGAAGTGTATGAGTGTGTACCTTCACACACAGATACTTACAAATTGTGACCAAGGACAGTATTCCAAGCTCACCATTTCTTCATGTAACTATTACTCTTGGAGATCATTTTAATACTTGTGGGTTTGTCTTGCCCTTGGGAGAGTGTATGTATGTTCTTGCACATTATAGATGTATCCCACTTGTTCTATTTTGGTATTTCAGATACTTCTGAATAAGCGCATACACACACATGCACACACTCATGGCTCTTCTCACCTGTGTGTTATTTGTCCTATAAGATGAATTCCTAGATGCAGAACTTCAAAGATATAGCCACTTAAAATCATCGTACTCAGGCCGAGTTGCTTGCAACAGAGCTCCTGCCAGAATCTCCGATTGTTCCCTTTCTCCCTGATGAAAAATGTTCTTCTTTTTTTTTTCTTTTGGTTTTTCAATACAGAGTTTCTCTGTGTAACAGTCCTGAAACTCGTTTGGTTGACCAGGTTGACCTTGAACTCACAGAGATCCTCCTGCCTCTGCCTCCCAAGTGCTGGGAGTAAAGGTGCGCACCAACACCTGGCAAAATCTTTCAATTTGGCTTGCTGTAGTATATAATATACTTGGATTTAAGATTTTTAAACAGTTTTTGTGTTTTATATACTTCGTAAGGCTTGCCTTACTGTGTTTATGAAATTTTCTTTTATTTCAGGTACTTTATGCTTTTGTTTTTAATGTTTTAAAGCTTTTCTGCACTGAAATTTGTGTTGGCCTGAAGGACAAGACATACAAACTTCTCATAGATGGATATCCTAATTGTTCCCAAACCATTTCTTCAAAAACACACTTTCCCCCACTGTTGTGCAATGCCGTATTTAATAATAACTGAAATTCCCTGTTCCATCTATTTCTTTAGCGAATTTTAGCCTCATGCATGGGCATGTACCACTTGTGCTTGTGGAAGTCAGTGGACAGCATGCAGGCTTCCATTCTCCTTCTACCATGTGTGTTCCGGGGAGTTGAATGCATGTCATTGGGCTTGGCAGCAAATGCCTTTTCCTACTGTGCCATCACGCTTGCCTCTTTGCTATCACACCTAATTTCATCTATTTACTAATTGTATTGCTTACAGGTTTCTTCAGAAATTAAAGAGATTAAAAAGCTATAAAATATGTGTCTATCTCCCTTTGTGTGTGTGTGTGAGATCTCCCTTTTGTGTGTGTGTGTGTACATTTGTGTTGTATGCACATCTATTTATAGCTGCCCTGCATGAGCCCAGAGGATAATGTACAATGTCTTGCTTTGTTCCTCTCTGCCTTCTTTTGAGATAAGGTCTCTCACTGAACCAGGAGCTGCCAATTTTTGGTGAGGCTGGTGCCAGCAATGCCCAGAGAAACCCCTGTGTCTGGTGGCTAAAGTTACATGCTTCACGCCTGACTCTTGCTGCTGGTGGTGCTAGGGTTCTTTACGCTTGCCCAGTAGGCACCTTTACTCCTGAGCCATCTCTCCAACACTAAAGTTGTCTTTAAATACCCACATGGGGGCCTGTAGAGATGGGTAGCCATTAAGAGTGCTTCCTGCTTTTGTGGAGGACAGGAGTGGGTCCCAAGGAGGCCACCCGCACTCCATGTACGCAGAAATAAAACTGTAATAATTTTTAAGTGCCCCACAAGGAAGATGTTATTAGAAAGGAAATGAAGTTGCAATACTTCCTGAAGAATACCTTACATATTTGAGTGTTTTGAGTATTTGTTCAAATGAGACAGTTTATTTCCTGTGTTCCTGTGTAGAATTATGCCCTCCCCTTTCCTGGCTTAGTCTCTCCACAACAGTTATCTGCATGTCTCAACTTGCCTACTTAACTGGCCTGGCTGTTAGAGTGCATACACACCTCACTACTGGAAGGGAAGCTCATAGAGCAGGGATTTTACTCTTTGAGGTCCTACTGCATCTTTATCATCCAGAATTAATTATACCTTATACACAAAATATACCAGTATCAGCACCACACATTAAAACAAAACAAAACAAAAAACCTCAATACTTTATGGGTAGGATTTTCCCGAGGTAATTCAAGGAAGGTGCCTCAATAGATTTAAATAGAGAGCAAGAGAGAATCACCTAAAGTACTTGGTGGAGGCTAAAAAAATTATAATTTAACATTAAAATTTCCTGTTACCAGTTATCTGTCTTGCTATAGTGAAGGACCTTATCTGAGACTCTACTCATCTCAGTGTGTGGAACAGGACCCTCAGGAAGCAGTGACTTCATAGAGGAGAGGATGCTGAGACTTACGGAGTGTGCTGGGAGAGTTCCCACACTTTCCTGACTAGTCTCTGTCTTGAAAAACAGTATTTTTCATCTGTTTGTAGAAATTACCATGAAACTATTTCACTTGAAAGAGAATTCCCTAGAATATGAGCTCTGTGGAACAACCTTCATACTGTTCCAAACACTGGCTCTTTGTATGTAATTTACTATTAAAACGAACCATTGTGAAGATACTAACTCCATTTCCAAAGGTTTTAGGCTCAGGATGTAGCAGCTGTTATTAGAAGATGAGAGGAAAGAAGGGGGGCTAATGCCAGGACAGGTTCCAAAGCTATGCAGAGAAACCCCGTCTCAACCCCCCCAAATTATTTTTTCATACATTATATTCAGATCATGGTTCCCCCCCATTTCCTCCCAGATCTTCATGCAGCTTTATGCTTTCTCTCTCACTTTTCTCTCTTTAGAAAGCAAGCTACAACTACAACACCCCCTCAAAAAACTCAGGCCAATAAAAAAGCAAGCAAACAAGAATAAAAACAGACAAACAAACAAACAGAAAAACAAACCCCCCAACAACGTAGAAAACAGAAGAGAAACACATATACACTCAGAGGCGCTTGCGCGCGCGCGCGCACACACACACACACACACACACACACACTCCCTATAATAATACAAAATCAGAAGACATAATAGGTAAGTGAAAGACGAGTAAGTTCAAAAATTTCACAAGCAAAGCATTATGAGACAAAAAAAATCTCCAAAAATGCCCTTGAGTTAGTTTTGTGTTGGCCATCTACAACTGGGTATGGAGCCTGCTCCTAAGTGTGATTTGTGTACCTAATAAGACTCCATTGGAGAAAACGAATTTTTCTTTTGCAAGCAGTTGTTGGTTGAAGACAGCCTCTTGGTTAGGGATGGGGGCTCTTTTCCACTTCCCTTCTCACTGTGGGACCCCATCTAGCTTGACTCTGTGCTGGCCCTGTACACGCTGCCACAGTCTCTGTGAGTTCACATGTTCCTCAGTACTGTTGTGTTTCCTTGGTGTCTTCCATCCCCACTGGCTCTCACAATCTTAACATACCTTCTGCACAGTTCTCCGAGCCCTGAGAGCAAGTCTTTGATGGAGCCATACCATTCCCGGCTGAGTGTTCCCAGGTCTCTTGCTCTCTGCATATTGTCTGGCTGTAGGTCTCTATCTGTTCTCATCTCCTGCATGAGGAAGCTTTTCTGATGCTGGCTGAGCAAGGCACTGCCCTATGGGTATCACAGAATGTCACCAGTAGTCATTTTATTGCTATGCTCTTTAGCACAACAATAGGATTTAGATTTTCCCTAGGTCCTTGGCCACCCAAGTAGTGTTGGGGATGGGTTCCACATCATGGAGTGGCCTTAATTCTAATCAGATATTGGTTGGTTACTCTTACAACATGTGTGCCATTATTGCACCAGTGTACCGTGTAGGAAAGTCAGTCACCATTGCTTATTGCTTTATGTTCATTATACACAGTAATGGGTTTCATGAAGATGTTTTCATCACACAATGTCATGTACTTTTATGTATTGATCCCACACTCTCTTCTTCCCCCTGCTGAGTCCTGCTATGCTCCTTCATTCCCTCAGTTTCACTTCTATTTACACAAATGATTTTATGCACTCACATAAAGTCTTAGATCTTAGATGAAAGAAAACACCAAATATTTGTCTGAGTCTGACTTGTTTTGCTTAATATGACCATCTTGAGTTGCATCAATTTTCCTGCAAATGACATTATTTCACTCTTTTTTATTGCTGAATAGAGCATCAAACTTTTTTACTCATTCATCTGTAGATGGACATTTAGGATGATTCTAGAACTCAGATATTGTGAATACTGCTATAGTAAACCTGGATGTGCAAGTGTCTCCCCAAGGACTTCCTGTTTCCCATCTGGATGTCAGAATGGAGTGCAGGGCCATGTTTGTTGAATTGTCCTTTAGTACTTCCTGTAGAAAGATACCTAAGAGTTTTATCATGACTGTCACTCCAAGAACATAGTCTCTGGCTTTGCCAATAAAATTGTGATGAATTGCCACACTCCATCTCAATGGCACAAGGAATGCTGGCACTACTATATTCATTATAACCAGGCCTGCACACTCAGTGCCAACACCGAGGGCTAGGTCTATGTACTTGACTCTTTGGGCCCTGATATGTTCATGTACTCCATGTTAGTTGCATGCCATTTATCCTAGAACCTATGAACCTCAGGCCTACCCCATGCCTATGGGCACCATGGACTCCATACTCAGCTATGCCATAAAAGCAGGGTCCATGAACTTCATATAAGATCTCATACATTCAGTAGGTTGACCCATGTGGTTAATGGGCACAGTCATATGCTCTAGGCTATAGCTTATTCCGGCAGAACCAATTTATCCCATGGCCTGGCCTATCTGCTCAATGCGAGAGGTCCTGCAGTCAACACCAGAGTTCATGTGCTTGAATGAGCCCATGCAGTCCAATGCATTCCAGTGTACTTGATCTCAAGCCTACTTGATCCATGCCATGGTCTAGGCTTGAATTTATCCATTTCATGCTAACATCCCCCCATATAGTTATTGCCAGGGTCCATCCTTTAGATTCTTGGCTGCTCTCTCTTCCTCTCCATCCTCCCTGCTTTGCCTTAATCGCTCTTTACTCCAGAGCATTGCTTATTCCCCTTTTCAAGGCTCATCAAAGCTTGGAGACATTTTCATCTCTTTTCTGGCAATGACTCTGTAATCCTTCACCCATGACAACTCCATCTTGTTCATTCCTTACTCATCTCAGATCCAAATATCCCCCATGTTGTCAACACCACTGCTTAAAGGTCTCTCCATATCTTCCATTATTATTTATTCTAAACCCCACGCTGCCATTCTTGTTCCTACATATTGCACTTTTCATGCTTGTGCCTTTGTGCTGGCGATTGGCATCAACAGGCTGCTGCTTGCCCCCACCCCAGCCCAAACCATAGGCCAGTGCAAAGAAGCCCTCAGGCAGTTGCTGTGGACATTCAGAATGGGAAAACAAGTCATCTTCTCGTTGGGTCCGCTCATCCTCTGTGGTGTACACTGGTGTATTAACTGGCTATTAAACATAGATATACAGTGTGCACAGCTTTGATGGACTTTTCAAAAGTCACAATTCCTATTTTTATGATGTTTCCATGTTCCAGAATGTCCACTAGGACCACCAGACCAACCATGTTAAATACTTCTTCAGTTTTTTCCAGCCAGCCTTATGATCGGGATTCACTTCATATCCTAGTCGCCCAGTTTCTCCAATCTTTTGCATTGCTTTCTTGGCACATCTGCCACCAGAGTCTTGTCGGACTCTCAGTGGTCTTCCGTTCTGACAACACACACCCACAGCTTCAACAACATCGTTGCCATCCTCTTCCATCTTGAATTCCAGAATATATGTCACTTGGAAATTCTTTCAGCATCTACTAGAGAGGGCCATGTATGCTGCCTTTTTGAGTTTTTCTTTAACCAGTATTTAGAAAAGTCACTGCTGTTTTACATCGTGAGATGTTTGTGATGAGGGTTCTAAATATTCTTTTTTTAGTGATTTACTTATTTTTATTTGATACATGGCTGTTTTACCTGTATGCATGTCTTTGCATCACGTGTGCCTGATGTCCATGGAGGTCAGAAGAAGGCATCGGATTCCTTGGAACTGGAGTTGTAGATTGTTGTTAGGTGTGGTGTGGGTGCTGGGAATCAAACCCACGTCCTCTGTATGGGCAGCACTCTTAACTGCTGAGCTGTCTCTCCAGCCTGACACCTGAATGTTTTTTGTTTTTTTTGGCTTTGTTTTTATTGATATTTATTGAGCTCTACATTTTTCTCTGCTCCCCTCCCTGCCTCTTCCCTCCCTCCTTCAATCCTCCCCTAAGGTCCCCATGCTCCCAATTTACTCAGTAGATCTTGTCTTTTTATACTTTCTACTTCCCATGTAGATTAGATCTATGTAAGTCTCTCTTAGTGTCTGCATTATTGTCTAAATTCTCTGGGATTGTGTTGGCTTTCTTTGCTTTAAGTTTAAAACCACCTATGAGTGAGTACATGTGATAATTGTCTTTCTGTGTCTGGGTTACCTCACTCAAAATAATGTTTTCTAGCTCCATCCATTTTCCTACAAAATTCAAGCTGTTGATATTTTTTT
>PVIU01005995.1:0-106580 GCA_004026605.1 Ondatra zibethicus
GCAATTATGTCTCATGTCAACAAAACCCTAAGTTATTTAAATGCCATGTTCCACAGATCCTTGAAGTGGTTGAAGATTATCTATCTATACAGAATATAATCTCTATGTATCTAAAGAACCTGATTAGTCTAACTATAAGTATGACAAACATAGATGACTATTGATCTATAATTCTTAATACCTATCTAACTTAAAGACTGAGACAATAAGCAACTGTGCAATAAATGAGGACAATGACCTCCAAATGTAAACAATGTATAAGTATCTTGATCAGAGGTAGAAATGTACACTGCAATATGGTAAATATATATATGTATCAATACATAAAAAATGTTTAAAACAGGTAGAAGCATGCATGCATACAATATTCAATATAATTTAACTTTGTATCAATATAAAAGAATCTATACCAATGTAATTGTTTGTAAATAATAACTCACAATACCAATCATCATCCAATTTTCCCTTTTTTTTCAAAAAGGTCCCCAAGCTTATAAAATTCCTCCCCCAACCCTCAACCATATACCAATTATAATCAACCCCTAAATGATGTCCCTAACCCTGAGGACAAACTATGCTGGGAGAGAGGACGTCGTCTTCTAGAATTACTTCCAGCTGTCATGGGGGTGACGTTCTTTCTAGGGGATTCTGTGAAAGTAAAATGATGGTTACATTTCAAGATTAATGTCTGGTAAGATTGCAAATAGTCTTTGAGTATTTTGTGGAAGTCTGGCCAAAGCATTGTAAAAGATGTACACCATTACAGCTAACCAAGTTGGAACCATCTTGTGCAGCTGGTACCCAAAACAGGTCTTGTAGTAGCACTATTAGTGTCATGATGTCATATCAACCAGGTGGAGTTGTTGTTATGGGGCCCCATCTTCTTCCTGGAATCTTCAAAGATTACTGTAGGAAAATTCATTGTTCATCGTGGAAAACTTAAACATTATATTCATGTTGAATAGACATGTATTCAATGAAAGGTATGATAAAGACAAAAATAGATATGAAGAAAAGCAAAGATGTTTTCTAAATTCTTTTTTCTTTCTGTTGCACATCAAACGGCTCTTGACATGAGATAGAAACTCTGGGTTTTTTCTTTTAACAACATGCTTGGATTTAAAGGACAGAGCCATTGTCCAACTCTAAAACCAGCTCTATATATTCATAAACATACATATATATATAAATGTATAAATTGTATCATTTGTACTTATGAACCATATTTGATTTTCTTGATGATCCTTACTGGATAGTTATTTTTCTACCTGTCATCATTCAAACATCGGGGTTTCTTGAATTTTTGAAGATGAGTATTTTCCTGCAAAGACAAGAACAGGACCCTGCCCCGATCCTAAATGCTTTTCTTACCACCTGTATGGTTATCACCAGTGTAGATGAGCTGTCATTTCTCTGTTTCAATAGGTTGCTCCTTTTCAAAGTGAATCTTTATTAATTTTGATGGTATCCATAATTTTTCATCTCCTGTGGAAACGAGCAAAACCCCTTCCCCAACGCAGTATATCTCCTGGTTTCCATTGTGAGGTCAACACATCCTTGAAATATACTGGTTGATTCAATTCAGAAGTTTTTTTCCATTATCCAATGCCTCTCTGCTGCTGTTGTTCCTTTCTCATTAGCATTAAGAAAATTCAAGGTTAACAAAGCATTATGCAGTCTATTTCTGGGGATATTTTCCGTCCCTTTCTGTTTGTTCAGCATATCCTTTATTGTACGATTTGACCTTTCTATAACTGCCTGACCTGTAGGATTATCTGGTATACCTGTAATGTGCTCTATATTATAATAAGAAAAAAAGCGTTTCATTTTCTTAGATACATATGCTGGACCATCATCTGTCTTTATTTGTGCAGGTATACCCATGATGACCATAACTTCCAATAAATGTGTGATTACCGAATCAGCCTTTTCTGAGCTCAGGGCAGTTGCTCATTGAAAACCTGAATATGTGTCTATGGTGTGGTGTACATATTTTAATTTACCAAATTCTGTAGAGTGGAACAGATCCATCTGCCAGATTTCATTCCTTTGAGTACCCTTTGGGTTACTTCCTGCAGGCAATGGTGTTTGATTATAGAAAGAGCAAGTAGGGCTTCTCTTTATAATCTCCTTAGCTTGTTGCCATGTAATAGAAAACTTTCTTTAAACCTTCACTATTGACGTGATTTTTTTTAATGAAATTCTGAGGTCTGCAACACGCTTCCAATCAATAATTGATCCATTTCAGCATTACCTTGTGCTAGAGGACCAGGCAGACCTGTATGGTGTTATGTACATAGGACAAAGCCTATTCCTGATTATGTCTTGCACCTGGATAAACAATGAAGTCAGTTCTGTATCATCTGGTATAAATTCAGTGGTTTCAATATGCAAGATAACTCTTTTTGCAATAGTGAATCCATAACTATATTAAGAGGTTCTTTAAAATCCCTTAACACCATAAGAATGGCATATAATTCTGCCTTCTGGACAGAATTATAAGGGCTTTGTTTCACCTTACTCAATTCTTCTGATTTGTAACCTGCTTTCCCTGATTTATTTGCATCAGTATAAAATGTATGGGCTCCAGTTATTAGAGCATCACATACAATTTGAGGAAGAATCCAAGAAGTTCTCTTTATGAGGTTAAGTCTATCACTTTTGGGATAGTTGCTATTAATTTCTCCCAAAAAATTAGCACAAGCTCTTTGCCACGGTTCATTGTCTTTCCATAACTTTTTTTATTTCATCAGTAGTAAAAGGCACTATAATTTCTGCTGGGTCATGCCTGCTAGTTGACGAAGTCTGAGTTTACCTTTTATAATTAATTCAGAGACATTTTCCCCATAAGTTTTTAATTTTTTACTTGGTTTATGTGGTATAAATATCCATTCTATAATAATATCTTCCCTCTGCATTAAAATCCCTGTAGGAGAAATTCTGGAAGGCAATATAACTTAAGATTTGGGTTCACCCTATCCATATGTGCCTCCTGTAATTTTTCCTCAACCATTGTCAGTTCCTTTTCTGCTTCAGCTGTTAATTCTCTGGGACTATTCAAATATTTATCACCATCTAATGTTTTTTTTTAAATGAACTATTAGATCAGGTGTTATCCCAACAGCTGGTCGTAGACTGGAAATGTCTCCTAACAATCTTTGAAAGTCATTAAGAGTCCATAACTGGCCTCTCCTAATTTGTGCCTTTTGTGTTCTAATTTTCTGTTAACCTATTCTGTAGCCTAGGTAATTAACAGAATCTCCTCTTTGAAACTTTTCAGGAGAAATTTGTAATCCCTATTTAGGCAAGACTTTCTTTACTTCTTCAAACATCCTTTCTAAAGTATCTTTATTTGAATCAGACAACAAAATGTCATCCATGTAATGGTAAATTATAGACTTAGGAAATTGCTTACGAATTATTTCCAATGGCTTTCTTACAAAATATTGGCACAATGTGAGACTATTGAGCATCTCCTGTGGGAGGATAGTCCATTGATATCTCCTAGTAGGCTGAGAATTATTATAAGTAGGCACCGTGAAGGCAAATTTTTCTCTATCCTTTTCTTGTAAAGGTATAGTAAAAAAAAAACAATCTTTCAAATCAGTAACTATAAGAGGCTATCCTTTTGGTAATAGAGAAGGCAAAGGAATTCCAGATTGTAGAGGACCCATAGGTTGAATTACCTTGGTGACAGCTCTTAGATCTGTCACCATTCTCCATTTACCAGATTTCTTTTTTACAACAAACACAGAATTCCAAGGGCTGGTTGATTCTTCAATATGGTGAGCATCTAGTTGCTCTCGTGCCAGCTGTTCCAAAGCCTGTAATTTATCTTCAGCTAAAGGCCACTGCTTGATCCATATTGGCTTCTCAGTTAACCATGTTAAAGGTAAGGCTGTTGGTACCTCTAAATGTTTGCTAGTTGCTGTATGTTCTTGTACAGCCTGAATGGCTGGTGACCTTTTACCGTAATACCTCATTATATCCTTCCCAGAATTATGAGTTCCTGGGACTACAGAAATGTTAATCTGGGTATTCCATTGCTGTAACAGGTCATGGCCCCATAACTTTATTGCTATATATGGCCTTAGTCTTCCTATTTGCCCTTCAGGCCCTATGCATTCAACCCATCTTGTGCTTTGTTTTACACGAGATAGAGTTCCAATTCCCAGGAACTGAACATCTACCTCTTGAAGAGGCCAATTCGGATGCCAAAATTCTGGAGTAATGATACTTACATCCGCACCTGTGTCTAATAAGCCTTCAATAAAAATGCCATTTATACAGACTCTTAGCTTTGGTCTTTGATTGTTAATAGAAGTCTGCCAAAATAAACGTTTACTCTGTCCTACTGGAAATTTTGACTCATCGTCCACATTTAACCCATCATTTAGACCTGTACTGCTTTTTACAGCAGGCATTGGATTTTTTAATTTTCTTGGTAACTGGGAATGACTGGGACACTTTTGGCTTGGGGGCCTGCGAGAGGCCCCTCAAGGGGTTTCCCGATGGTATTGAGTTGCCTTGTCTGTCTGTTGCCAATGATCTGCATTCATTGGTCCAATGTTGGCCTTTACCACACCTCCTACATATACCTGAAGGCCGAGGAGATATTATTCCTAGAAATTCCTTGCCTGCAGTCCCTTTTCAGATGTCCTAATTTACCACAATTAAAACATTTGGCAGTTTGATGTCTCCTCATTGCTTTGGAAATCGCTTCTCCTACCCAAGATTCATCATTATAGCCAAACGTCTCAACATTCATCGTATGCTGAATTCATTCATCCATAGGTGCTGATCTAGACCTTAAAGGCCCAATTTTTTTTTTACATTCTAAGTTTGCATCTTTCTTTTCCTTTCTTTCTTTCTTTCTTTCTTTCTTTCTTTCTTTCTTTCTTTCTTTCTTTCTTTCTTTCTTTCTTTCTTTCTTTCTTTTGACAACCTGAGGTTTGAATAAGTTTGCATTTTCAAAAGCCAGGGATTCAACAATTATTCATCTACCTTCTGGGTCTGTTACTCCTATTTGCAGAGCCTTAATTAATCTTTGCAAAAATTCAGTAAAGGGTTCTCTCTGTCCCTGCCTAGCCCTGGTATATGATTCGACCCTTTTCCTTGCTTCTTGTATCCTATCCCAAGCATTCAAGGCTGCTTTGTGGCATAGGGACAATACTTTTTCGTCGTAAAGAGCTTGAACCTGTGGATCAGCATATGCTCCTACGCCAAGAATTTGATCTTGGGAAACCTCCACACCTTTTGCTCTTCCTTGCTGTTCCATATGTTTGGATTCTTCTCTGAAATAAATTCCAAATATCAATGAAGGTCCATCATCCAATATTGTGGGCACTAACTGAGAGAAATCGTGGGAGGTAGCTTTGACATTAGAAGCCCAAGTCCTTAACATTTCCTTAACAAATGCAGAGTGCAAGCCATAATTAACGACAACTTGCTTAATTTCTTTTAGATCATTCATTCCTGTTGGTGTCCATCTACCTTCTTTGACTCCCTTTGAGCCTTTATAAGTTGATGCTTTGTCAGATTAAATTACAGGGTATGACGCTAAAACCCTGGGTAAACCAGTTCTGACAGCCAGTGGTGATGTTGTATCCTGTCCTTGTGCCTTCTTACTCTGTTCACCAGCTCCAAGAATTTCCTCAATCATTTCAAATCTTTTTATCATTGTCTCTCGTAAAGCCTGAATCTTCTGACCTGCATATGTTTCTAGTGATTTCACTAAGGTATCAATTTTTTGGTCCCCATTCTGCACCTGTAATTCTAAGGTTTCAATGTTTCCCTTCAAACATAACATGTCCTCCTTGAACTTTTCTTGGATATCGTGTAGATTGCCAACCTGGAGGTACATTCTGTCTGTTACCTTATCAAAACATGTGATAACTTCTGAACGTCAAATTCAACAGTATGAACCCTTTCAGGTAGCTTTCTAGTACCCTTGGATATGGAGTCAATTTTGCCTCAATATCATAGTATCCACTTGTTCAGATAACCTCTGATTTTCAATAATTTTAATCCTTTCAACTAGCCGTTCATTATTAGTCTGTAAAGATTGTATTGTTCTTAGGAGTGCCATATTTTTCCTTAATGATAGAATATGGAGATGCCGGGCAGTGGTGGTGCACACCTTTAATACCAGCACTTGGGAGGCAGAGGCAGGCGGATCTCTGTGAGTTCAAGACCAGCCTGGTCTACAAGAGCTAGTTCCAGGACAGGCTCCAAAGCCTCGAAAAACAAAAAAAAAAAAAAAGATACAATATAGAGAAGAAAACTGAAACCTAGTAACCAGTAAATTGATGTATCCCCATAGTCATATAAACCTTGCATGATATAATCCATTGTATTAGTAAAGAAAGCAGTAAAAGTTGCAATGGAAATGAAAACTGCCATATTACCTATTATCCAGCAGGTGGTGCTGTTGCCAAGTCACAAAGAACCAATGCAAAGATGACAGAAACGGGGTCCCGTTTCAGTGTCTGCCTTAGTATTTGTTAAAAACTGGGAAATATGAATTGCTCAACAAAGTAAATGTAATTAAATCAATTCCCTACACAGAACCCAGAAACCCAGAATCCATGGGTAGAGAACAGCAACCTGGAAGCCACCTATGTCTTCACGTGACAAAGAGTTGCCCCGAGGGGTTGCAGCGTTAGGCACCACTTGCACTCTGACTCGCGCTGCTTAAGTGCTGTGCTGCAAGGGGAATTTAAAAACTGCTCAGAAAAGAGCAAACCAGGCAGGCAGAGACTGTCTGGGCCTGTGGAGGCCAGGAGACGTGGAGTTTAAATCCACATGGGGAGGCAGCTGAGGGAAGGCTCGTGCCAAGCCAAGCTGGCAGCAGGCGGCCGAGCCAGGGGGGTTTTAAAATCAAACGTTGGGCGCCAGATGAAGGCATAAGTCAAAAAGCAATCCCACACCAGTTTGGAATTATGGTTAATAAAATGGTTATTTATTTAAAAGGAAAAAACTTACAGATCACCGTCCCAGACAACAGCCCTCTGCGCGATCAGGAACAAAGTCTAACAGCCAGAAGCCGGGAGCAAGAGAGCGAGCACAAGGCTCCCGCTGCTTTTTAAAACAAAAGAGACCATGCCCCAGTGGGCTGGTATCTTAAAGGCTATTGGCTGAAGGAGTGGAAGGAGCTCCCGCAGCAATGTCCCACTGGGGTGTTCATGCCCTCATGGTTGTGCTTTGGACTAGGTGCCTGGTAGAGAGCAAGTGAGCAATGTCCTGTTCTGCCACAGCCCAGGCAGCAAGGTGTCAGTAGGGTGTGCTGTCTAGGCAACATAATTGGAAGAAAGGGTGTCAAGAATGAGAACGCCCCACAACTATTCCCTGAAAGCGAGGGTCGCTGGTGTTGTCACCACGCTACCATAAAAAGAACAAGAGGCACACAATGTTTAAATGACCCAAAAGGCCACCTACAGGGTAACAGTTTCTTTATAGACCTCCCATGCCTTGGGAGACTCCTTACCTGCAGAGCTGTGGCTTCTCCGACCACAGCTGTCACCCTGCAGAGCAAGGGAAGGGACTCACAGAAGGCTATGGCCCCTGAGGACTGTTGAAGTGACTGTCAACTAAAGTGCCTGCTAAGCCAGAGGCCCCATCATGATTCACAAGGGGCTGTTGACTCCTGGGTATAAGACGGGAGACAAAGACCCTAACAAAGTCTTTGACCGCCAGTGCTTTTTTTTTTTTTTTCCCTTCGAGACAGGGTTTCTCTGTGGCTTTGGAGCCTGTCCTGGAACTAGCTCTTGTAGACCAGGCTGGCCTCTAACTCACAGAGATCCGCCCGCCTCTGCCTCCTGAGTGCTGGGATTAAAGGCATGAGCCACCACTGCCCGTCATGTAAGGGTTTTTAAAAATTTTATTTATTTTATGTGCATTTGTGTTTTGCCATGGGTATTGAGGTCCCCTGGGAACTGGAATTATAAACAGTTGTGAGCTGCAATGTGTGTGCTGGGAATTGAACCTGGGTCCACCTGGAAGAACAGTCAGTGCTCTTAACCACTGAGTCATCTCCCCAGCCCTTTGTAATAGGGTTTAAGGTCACAGGTTAAGGCAGGATAGAATTTGTAGGTAACAGTCCCCATGGGCTTTGAAGCCATTGAAATGAGGAGCCTCTAGCCCATATTGAGCCACATGAAAAGCCACATAAAAGGGCTTGGGTAGACACCAGAAAACCAACACCAACATGGGTGCTAGAGGCAGGCTGGGGAAAGTGGCTAATGAGGTGGGAGGAAAGCAGGACAGTGCCACAGAGCTGCGGGCATCATGGTGTCTGGTGGCAGGTGGAAGTAAGAAGGGAAAGGCCTAATGAGATTCGATAATCTCTAAACTGACTAGAAATGACACTAAGAGCTAAAACAGATGGGCTTCCATGTTCTCTGAGGAAGCTGACTGGATCATGTAGCCTTCTCCGGGTTGGGTCCCTGCTCTAAAGCTCCAGATAAGACCTGCTGGCAGATCCTCCCTAGCCAGTGAAGGAAGACCCACATGTCAAGTCCATAACCAGTGCTTATTAAGTAAACCACATTGGGAATGAGGAAGCTGGGGTTGGGTGCTTTGCCCTAGAAAGCATGATCAGTACACCACAGAGAAAATGTCCCATAAGGGTTCTCCGATGAACCTTACCTATGGAGGCTATTCTTCCTCCAGAGCATACTGGCCTCCCCTTCCTCCCCTTTGTCACAGCTCTGCCACAACCCAGCAGCGGTCACTAGCATACTTGCACACCAGGCTTCATGGATGCAGTCCCCCACTGTTTTGAGATGTCACTATATTCCTAAATCCAAGGCTATCCACAGGATGTGGCTCAGGCTACTGGGGAGACTTTACAGGACAAGCATCTTATGCCTGAGGGAGTGGTCAGGCTGGAACATGAGACTGGGCAAGGCTCCTAATAAATCCCAATTGACATGATCAGTGTCAGGCCATTTGGAATGTTGGGTAGTTAATACGTTTGACAGATAGGAAGGAAGAACCCTGCAACCTACTTTTACCCTTTCTGTCAGAACACATTTCTCAAATCTGCATGAGTAGAGTAAACTACAAGAAAACTTGGGGAGAGGTATCTGGGAACCTTGTGCATGTCGTCCATGGGGGTAGCCAGGAAATGCATCAAGCTACTGTCAATCTGGATAGGAGGACTAAGAAAAGGACCCAAACCCTAGAAATTACCAAGGGTCTCAAATAATTGTAGTAGGAGATGGTAGTCTGGAAACTAAGGACCAGTGATGTGCCAGGCATCTGGGACAAGGAACAGTAGCAGACGGGCAGTAGTAACATGGTGTGCTGTCAAATTGCCTCCCAAATACTTAGGTTTCTGATCATAGATGAGGGTTGCTGTCAGTTGTTATAGAGATCCATAATTCTCAAAGAGCTGACAATCAGTGACCATTGCATGGTCACTAAATAAGACATATATAGTACCCCCTCCAAGGTGCAGGGAGAGTCTAAGCATGAAGAATGGGGATACTCCATTCTTGGAGTGCTGTGGAATACTAGCTTCTGGGTATCACGTTACCGCCATACTCCCCCCCACAAAGGTTTGGGATATTTATTTATTTATTATGTATACAATGTTCTGCCTGCATGTATGCCTATACGCCAGAAGAGGGCACCAGATCTCATTACAGATGGTTGTGAGCCACCATGTGGTTGCTGGGAATTGAACTCAGGACCTATGGAAGAGCAGCCAGTGCTCTCAACCTCTGAGCCATCTCTTCAACCCCTGCCATACTCTTGAAACAAAACAAAACAAAACAAACAAAAAACCAAACAGAAATGAAAACCATTTTAGAAGGAAGGAAAATGAGCAGCTACTATTGCTGACTTCTGAACTTGAAGAAATTAGTATGGAGAAGGAAGGACTCTTAAGCGAACAGACAGATGGCTCAGTGGTTAAGGGCACTGCCTACTTTTTCAGAGGATCCAGGTTCAACTGCTAGCACTGACATGGGGGCTCACAACCATAGGTAGCTCCAGACACATGTGATACAGACATACATGTAGGCAAAACACTCATATACATAAAATAAAATTTTGATAAAGAAATTGTGCTGAGAGTGGGTGAGATGACTCAGTGGGCCAAGGTGCTTGCTGCCAAGCTTGACAAGCTGAGTTCAATCCCTTAGTCCCAGAGTGGAGACAACTGACTCCTGAAAGTTGTCTTCTGGTCTCCATGCATGCTCAACAGACAGACACACACCATGCAATGAAAAAAGGATGTTGTTGAGCTGAGCTCTCTGTTGACAAGGACAACCTCCTTCAGAGTATGGCCTAAACGGATGTGGTTTCAGCTGCCAGGCATTGATGAGCAGGTATAAGTTGACTCCTACCACCACCCAGCTGTCTCTGACAGTTACCTCCTTAACCAGTCTTCACCCTCTCAGCTGCTCACTAAGCCATCTACCCAGTCACCTCCATGTTCTCACCTCCTGTTAAGACTTTTGCCTGCTTACCAGTCTTGCCTGCCCTATTCTCCCCCTAGAGTCATCGCCCAAACACTTAGGGGCTTGACCTCCTAAAACTGTATAAGCAACAGCCACTTCTGAGGAGTGAGGAAGTGATCTTTAGTCTTTTCCCTTGAATTTGAAGAGGTAATATAGGTCACGTGAAGATGAATGGGTAATGACATCTACTGCTGAGCTTAATGACCTGAATTTGATTCCCAAGTGGAAGGAGAGAACTGACTTCTGTAAGTTGTCCTCAACCTTCACTAACTTACTGTGCTGGGTGTGTGCTTATCCCAAATAAATTAACATAAGCAGAGGCTGATGGGTTTAGCTTGGTGGTGGAGCATATGCTCAGTATACCTGAAGCCAACTCTGAGCCCCATTTTAAAAAAAGGAGCAGTATCAAATGGTACAATAAAGAAGCAAGCAGAGAATAGAGGCGCATGCCTTTAGTCCTGGCACTCAGGAGGCAGAAGCAGGCAGATCTTTTTGTTTGCTTTTTTGTTTTTCAAGACAGGGTTTCTCTATGTAACAGTCCTGGCTGTAACTGTAACTCCCTTTGTAGACCAGGCTGGCCTCAAACTCAGAGATCCATCTGCCTCCCGAGTGTTGGGATTAAAGGTGTACGCCACCACTGCCCCACAGCAGACAGACCTTTAAGTTTGAGGTCAGTGTGGTTTACATAGTGAGTTCTAGGCCATTAGGGTTACCAAGAGAAACCCTTTTTCTCAAACCAAGTCCTCCTACCTTGTAGTACCAGTGTCCCTTTCAGGGGTAGTCCTGTAAGCACTCTTGAGAATTGTCACATCTTTTTATTTCTCATTTTCTCTTCTTCACAATAAACATGTGTGGCACTTTTATTCTGAGGACCACATTCCCTGTAGCTGCCTTGGCTGGGCCTTCTGAGTACCACACTGCAGGTTTCCTTCCTGCTTGTAGGGGCCCTGAGCCAGCGAGTCTCCTTTAAAGGACCTAGGAAGGTGGGGTCCTCCAGGGTCATCACCCTTCCATCTTTCATCTTCCTTCCAGTATTCCCCTTAGTCATGCAGTATATGTGAACCATTCTTCCTGAGTTTCCTCCTAAATACACTTCTTAGGTACTACTTAGAACTACTAGCCAAATTAATATGACTATAGTACTCAGTTTGCTTTCCTCTAGATGAGACCCCCCTGCCTGGCCTACCAAAAGTTACCAAATCACAAAACACTGCACCTTTTGTACCTGAATCCTCTCAGTTGGATCTCTGCAGCACTCCTGAGCTTCTTCACTTCCCACTGTTGGAAAGTCTGGCTAATACCTCTCCCCCCATCTCCATCTTCTGCTAAAGCTTGTGGCAACTTTGACATTTGAAACAGGCATTAGGGCCAATCACACTGGGCGGTGGTGGCACACGCCTTTAATCCCAGCACTCGGGAGGCAGAGGCAGGTGGATCTCTGTGAGTTCAAGGCCAGCCTGGTCTACAAGAGCTAGTTCTGGGACAGGCTCCAAAGCTACAGGGAAACCCTCTTGAAAAAACAAACAAAAAAAAAGAAACAGGCATTAGGGCCAATCTCAAAACCTTTTGCTTGTCCAAGAAGGGTAAGGTGGAGTCCCAGAGCCCTCATGTGTGCACAGCCCTTGCTACCCCAGGCTCTGCCCTCCTCAGCCCTGCTTTGGTTCCTCTCGTCCTAGCAATAGTCATATATCTTTCTAAAGGTCACTCTGCCAAGTCTTCCCATCCTGGAAGTCAAAATGTCAAAGTTATGTCTTGATCCTACTGAGTGATCACAATGCAGTTCAGGTGCCTGGTACACATGGGTGGAACTTCTTCTTGAGATCATTACTCAAATTTGTACAATGAAATCTCTCAAAAATGTCCTGGGTGAAATATAAGTAAGCTTGATGAATCAAAATGAATACTTTCCAAGGAAAGAACTACCACCATCAAGATGTTTCTGAAAAATTGAAAACATGAGACAGAAAATCTAGAAAACCTCCAGATTCTACCCTCAAGGGGCACAACCACACCTGTAGATAAAGACCACATACTGGGGACTGGAGAGATGACTCAGTGGTTAAGAGCACTGGTTGTTCTTCCAGAGGACCTAGGTTCAATTCCCAGCACCCCCTCCTCCCCATGGCAGCTTATATGTATCTATAACTCCAGTTCCAGGGGACCTGATACTTTCACACCAATGCACATAAAACAAAGTTAAATTATTAAAAAAAGATTGCATGCTGTACTGCTAGAACAGACTAGGTCCAACTCCACAGGTTCTATACAAGCCATTTATTTGAAATGCCAACTATATGTAGGATAGTCAGTGTTACATGCTTATCAGTAACAGTAGAAAAATAGAACCAGTGAAAACCTCTGTACAACTGTGATGGTACTCAAAAGAGAAATGTATCGTTTACAATGCTTCACACAGACGAGTTCAAGTTTGGAGGTACCTAAATAAAAATACTATATATTTCTTTAAAAAACACTATGTACAATTGAAGCGTAAACAAGTCTTACAAAGTACTGGTTATGCAGGTTGTAGAAAACACTTGCATAGGACATGAAATCAGTTTAAGAAAGATTTCTGAGCCTTTAGCATTGAAGGCACTTGACTCTACCATTAACAGCACAACCACAAGAAACTCGGTGGTGGAGGCCAGATGTGGCACATACATGGCAAGGGGAGCTCAGGAACCTTGGGCTTTCAGCCGCCCCATCTAAGAGCAGAATTCCCTAGGGCCTACCCATATAACCTGGACAGTCATGTGCAGGTACACTCGAGGACTCCTCCAGAGCTTATCTGATCTCAGAGCTCACATAAACACACAAGTAGAAGATATTTCCAAGACACAAACTTGCAAACAGTCATTCTATAGGAATGGCTGCAGCATTATAATATTCTGAATATGGAAGATTGGTACAGTCATGGATATATACTTTTTAGGGAAAACAAAATCAAAATACTTGCTCAGACAATAACCACAAGAAAACTAGTACAACTGATGGGACAAAATAACTCACACTTCACAGAGCACTGTTCACACAGCAGTGTTGAGAGAAGATAGTAGAACACCTCTAGGGCGTGCAGAATAAATAGCTCTTAGCAAGATTATCTGAATGAGGCTTGAAAGTAACTACATGGTAGACATTGTGAACCACTGCAGACCCGGGAATAGCACCCATCACTGCGGCATTAATAGTCTATTGACTACAAAGAGCTTAACTCAGCCCTAAGAAACACACGGGTGCCTTATCACCGTAAAACAATGGCCTTATGCAAATTTCATGAAATGTATTTTTCCCTTAAAAGGCAAGTTCAGTATTATGAAGACAAATCTCCATTGCTGTAGACACTGGGAGTGTTGATCCTCAACTCCAGAGAATGCTCCTGAGAGGTCAGCTTCAGCCCAGCTGGCGCCACATGGCATTCACCGGCTTCCATTGCGTTCTGTAACATCAGCTTCATCCAAATGTACAAGGGTTGTGCCCATTGCGAGAACTTCAACAAGCAATGAAAGAAAACGCAATACAGGATGACAAATGTTAAAAAACAAAACAAAAAGCCCTAAAGCCAGAGGACAGCCAATGAGGAAGCAGAAATCAAGAATTAGGTTTAGTTACATAAGAGGTACAGAAAGACAAATATAATTAACCCAGTAAGCCCTAAAAGCTCAACATGTCACTGAAACACTAGGCCAGCTTGGACCTAGGGATGACACTCAGAAATAAAGTCAATGGGGGTGTAAAAAGGAGATGGTGTATTAGGATTTATGTTTTGGATGATTTTAATTTTTCTCCTTATGAGTCACAGGTGACTTTAAATTTAAGTTATTTTTCAAAATTTCAGAACTAAAACAAATATACAAGAAAAGGATCAACAGCATCTTGATCTTGAGAACCTAAGCAGTGGTTCTCCAGCCTCAGCACTCAGAGGGACTGGAATAGTGATTGTCCAAACGGCCTGATTGTCCCTGGCCTCAAAAGGAGATCTGGGATTTTTATGATTTGGTTCTTAATAAATTTCTATACAAAGAAAAATGCCAGTTCCTGTGGCCTATTGTTTTACATTATACATAAATACCTTCTTTTCTGAGACTGACCCTACCCAGACTTCACATTTGTAAGTACAGCATTAAAAAAAACTTCATAGATGAGTTCACAGCCAGAGGCACAGAGTCTAACGTCCCACTAACACCTATCACACACAAAACCACATCTGTTTATCTTCTGAAAGTCACACCATTCCACAATCCCACAGATTAAAGCAAGATTTTCCTGTATGCACACAGTTTGGCCAGGTAATTTACTAAGTCACTAAAAACAAACATTATAAATTAAATAATACTATGAACAGTATCTACTAAATTTTATAATTACATCATGTGGATAGGAAAGCACATTTAATGAATTTTCAAAGGTAAATGAAAAGTGTGAGAGATAAATGGTCCTAAAATGTAGAAAAACAAAACCTGTCAAGGTGAGAAAGCTTTAGGTGTGCTTGCTTCTCTCTGCAGTTATCCGCACAATAGGGTCTGATCTGGAAAAATCTCAAACCGTGTAAAACAATTCCTGTCAATAGGTCCCAGACACACAGGGAGGAACAGAATGGAATTGCTTTTTGCTTCTGCTATCTGATACTGTGCTTCAAAAAGACACCAACTCTTAAAAAATGAGCAGAGCCCTGTGGGTTTCTGACTTTAGGAAAGAAGAGCCTTAAAGGCATGTAACCCACCTTACAGCAGATGTGCCTGCCCTGTGCAAACCTCTGAGCTCAGGATATCCATCACCAGGGTCAGCCAAGTCAGCGGATGCATGAGCAACAGAACTAGTGGCAGCGATTGCCAGGGTATACAGAGATGGGCATCTGTCCATCTGTGAGATATCTATTGTTAGGATTGTTTAAATGTCAGATCATTCCTGAGTGTGTATCCACAGGGTAAAGTGGGAAAAGACCATAAGAGAAACTACAGTTTCAGGAGAGATCAGAGTTGCCGATACCTAACAGAAACCTACTTACTTCAAAGTGCGTGTAATTCACTTATACGGTAGCTCGTGCTCCCTAGCCCTGCATAGTTTTCGAGTGTGAATGATTCCTAATTGTATGTACACACACAGAAAAGAGGTTCCCAAATACCTTCTCCACAAAGAATGTTCAGGAAGTTTCTTTTCTTCTAAGTGCTACGGCTGTGTGTGTTTATAAAAATACAAAGTGAATGTCGAAATGATGCTGAAGTGATTAAAAAACTTAAATAATAATATATTTACATCGGAGAGTTAAGAAACAACAAAATAAAACAAATCCAAAAGCAGTCCTTAGCTCACACACTGCCCTTCCAAGGGAAAGGCTTGTGAAAATCCCCATGTGCTCAGTAATTCAGAAAATACCAAACCAGCACCTCCAGTGGAGTTCAAGTAGGACATGTAGTGTTTTACTGAAAACAAAATAGTTTTTTTGGTGGTAAAGTACTTTGAATATGACACCAAAAATCCAGACATACTTTGAAAACATTAAGAAAAATGTATGCTTACAAATACCAAATGACATACATAAGACTGAAGCCCTTTTGGTTTGGTTTGTTTTCCACAAAATGCAAGACAACCAAAGGCAGTCATTTCCCCTAGCACAGTGAGTCACATGAAGAGCCAGGCCCATCAGTGTGCCCTGTGTGTGCACATCATCATCTCCACTTTTTTTTTTTTTTTTTGAGGCAGGGGCTCACATAGTTGTTCATTTGTAACCCAAGATGACCTTGAACATCTGATCTGCTGTCCCCATCCCCCCAAGTGCTGGGATTACAGGTGTGCATGTCCATACCCAAGCCCAGCTCTACTGTTTTCTAATACTAAGGTCTAATTTTCCGAGACCTTTTGGAGTGAGTAACTCTACTCCAGAATCTACAAGGGCCCCGACAATGCCCGTACTATAATTATACATTAGCCACAGACTGGGTATCAAGGCTTTTCTCCTTCCTGTTCTTTACTGAACCTAAAAATTTTAAGACCTGGACTGGACTCCTGCTGTGGGGAATGAAGATTGGCTTTCACAACTTATAAAAAAAGAATGACATTAGATTTATGGAGACTGAGTAGGAAGATTTCTGAACTGAAACAATCACAGAAAGAGAGAGGAGCATTTGATGTGCTGTTCTTTGGAATTTCTATAATTAAAAAATAAACACAACTATTTTGTAAGAAAATACATCTTAAGTGTGCAATCCAATGCACGTGGAAACTGGTAGATGATAGGTAAAATGCAAAAAAGTATGAAAATACAGTCCTTTAAATGTGGCAATAAAGTTTAACACACTGTTATAAAATCAATACAAATAAAATAAATGTACAAGTGCAAAAAAAATTAGTCATCTGTAAAGAAGAAGAAAGCGCCAGCTTGCTTTCTCTTTAAGATGCTTCCCACACAACTGTTACACACAAAAGAGACGGATGCAGCATTCAAAGTAACCCTCAGCATGCCATGTATAATAAACATATATACACATAGAAACTAGATAAAATGTGAGACTGAGCTGGCATCAATAAACCGGTCAGTAAGTTGTTGGGTTACATCATAAAACAGGATGTTTCACATCTCAGGCACAGACTCGAAGCTGCTTTTAGAGGGCAGACTTTTTGTAGAGAAAGTCTGGCTTGCTCGGTGACCTCCTTCCTCTGCTTATGGAATCATCCCTTTCCAGATCTGTGTTTCTCTGAGCTCCATGGCTCAAGGACTCACTGTCTGTCAGTCTTCTACTAGATCGCTCTTCTAGAGCTTCAGAGCTACATGCAGAATGGGAAGGAGGTCTGTTAGGTGTCAGCCCAAAAGTCAAGTCAGTTTCTGCTGTAGTTCGTGCCCTGACATGAGCTGCACCATTGCCAGCATTTTCTGAGGCTGCTGAAGGAAAGTCTGACCTCTGGGGAGGCTGCTCAACAACATCCAAGCGTATTGGCTCACTCTTCTGCTTGTGGAGATGCCCATCGGGAGAAAGTGGATATTCTCTCCTAGCGTCTTCCTGTTTTTTAGGAGAGGTCTGACCAGGTAGATAAGCTGACTTTAAGCCATTTGGTGATGCCTTATTGTGGCTGTACAAGTCTGGACCAAAATATCTACCATGTGAAGGGGAAGGAGTGCGCCTGCCAGGAGCAGGAGTGGAAGGTCTGCAAGCAGCATTTGAGAAGTCATAGAGATCTGGATATTCCTGCTGATTTTCTCTACCATCTGCTTTCTGCTCTAGTGGATGTTTTTTTCGAGACGTGTGTGTATGTCTCTGTGGAATACATGAGAGATGCTGGGGAGGCCCTGGTCCTGCTTCAGAAACTGGCTGACATAATTCTGTGTCTGCAGCAAGCTCTGGGAGCCTCCTGTCCTTGAGTGACAGTGTAGACACCCCCATGGCGATATCTGGCATCAAATCATTCAGCACAGGCTGTGTACACTGAAACAGAAACAAACGGGAATGATTAAAAAGAAAAAAAAAATCACACATTTCTTTTAAATCATTTGAAGATTACAAAGTATATGCTTGTATTTAGGAGCCATAAAATTAAACAAAATTATATGTGTAAGAACAATCTAAACCATTACACTTCCCTATAGAGGTTATTGCTGTTAGCATTATGTAGCTTTCCAGCTTTGTACCTATGAATCTGTACTAATCTCAAAATTTAATGTACATACAATTACGTCACTCAATTTTGAGATTACTTGATTCCCATGTAACATTTTCCTGTATTGGTGAGATATAACTGAATCATTCTCCTACTAGGTTTCCCCCACCTCTCTTCTCTCTCCTTCACTCTATCCCACTCTGAGACAGGGTTTTTCTATATACCCTGGCTGTCCTAGAGCTCATTATGTAGGTCAGACTAGCCTTGAACTCACAGAGATCTGTCTCCCAAGAACTGGGATTAAAGGCATGCACCACTGTCTGGCTGAGACAGGTTCTCTTAATCAAACCTGGAATTACTGATAATGGCTAATCTGGCTAGTAACCTTACTCTGGGGAATCCCTTTTTAGCCTTCTGAGGCTGGAATTAGAAGTGGGCTGTCACATCCTCCAGGCTTTTATGTGGGCTCTGGTGATCTAAACACAGGTCTGGCGTTGGAGAGATGGCTCAGTGGTGGTTAAGAGCATTGTCTGCTCTTCCAGAGGGCTGGGGTTCCATTCCCAGCATCCACATAGCGGAACTGTAATTCCAGTTCCAGGGGATCCAACACCCTCTCCTTACCTTCATGGACACCAGGCATGTATGTGAGATATAGACTATACTCAAGTAAAACAATGATACACGTAAAAAAAAATTAAAAACAAAATCAAAAAACCAACCACCTTGGGTTTTTTTTTTTTTGTTGTTGTTTGTTTTTTTTTTTTTTTTTGAGTCAGGGTTTCTGTGTTGCTTTGAAGCCTGTCCTGGAACTAGCTCCTGTAGACCAGGCTGGCCTCAAACTCACAGAGATCCACCTGCCTCTGCCTCCTGAGTGCTGGGATTAAAGGTGTGCGCCATTACCGCCCGGCCCAATTTTGGTCTTTTTGCTTGCATAAGAAAACTCAAATGCAAAGGTACCTCTCACATCACTGGTTTGGTTCTTTGAGAGAGAGTTTTACTACGTGGCCCTGGCTGGCCTGGGATTTGCAGCAATCCTCATTCTTTGCTTCTTGTGCACAAGGATTACAGCCATGCCATTATACCCAGCTTTTTAATTTTCTACCTTGAATTCATTTTTCTACCTCAAAACTCCCGAAATGCAAGCAACCCTAACCCTGTGGGTGGGCCACCACACATAACTTCTATTATTAAAAATTCAGGCATTTACATTTTTCTACTATATTCAGGAATGTATGAGTGAATATATTAATAAATAGCCTTTAAAGCGAGTTGTACTTAAAATATAAAATAGACCTTCTGTAACTGTAAGGCTTGGCCATTGGAAAGGAAGGAGGGAGGGCCCAGAAGGGGAAAGGATAATAATCTGATTCAAGGTATATACTAGCTCAACACTTCCAATGAGGCTATTTTATTTTTCTCTACCAAACGTTGCTGACAGTACATGATGGAATACTAAGAACTAGAAGGCATTGTTATTTTTCTCAAATCTATTACATAAAACGGAAGTCTAAACTCTAGAAACTCAAAGCTCAGATGAAAAACCCTCTCTCAACTACCACCTACTTGCCCTAGCAACCAACACTGAGTAAAATGGATCTGATGGATTAGACGGCTGGAGGTGGAGACACGCATGAGGACTTTTATTTCTGCTGGTTTTTTAAACAGGGAGTCTTTGCCACACTGGCCCTGATGACACTAGCAGTCACAGTGCTTTGGCGAACAGAAGATGTTACATAAGTGCTTGCAGAGAGGATCAGACACTGGGATGTCCATGCGCACTGCTCAATCACTGCACTGCATCCATTTGGCAGTGATCAGGAAGCTACCTCAAGTCGGTCCTGTTTGTGCTTGTTCTCTTTTCCATTCCCTGTCAGTAACACTTCTGGGTGTTGCTAAGTCCCAGCAGGGTCCCTGGAGCTGGAGGAACAGCTCCTAAGGCCCTATGCCTTTGTTTTAGAGAAAGTTATCTAAGTGTAGACTTACCACTTGCTTCTCAGATATTATTGCTGATGAGGCGGCAGCAGCAGCTGCAGCAGCAGCAACCGTCTGTCTTCCCAGGCCTGTGGTGTTGGTACAATCGGGAGGTGCTACTTTAACACCTGGCAAATAGACTGGGGTGGGGCCAGGTTTAGGAGCTGTTCTGGAGTGAAACAGTGAATGATTGCAGGGGTAAGAGAATGAACGAGATGGATGATGACTGGGAGGCCTTGGTTTCCAGCCTGTCTTGAGCTGGTTATGGATTGGGGTAGCTGGAGGGTGATATGGAGGGGGAGGAGGGGGCAAAGGTGGATGGAAGGCCACAAAAGAGTCCAGATCTGTAAACATGGTTTCTGCTGTAGGGATACTGTTAACACGACATCTCCCAGGCTGTCTCATTGTCAAGAGCGGACTTTCATCCCCAAAACGTTCATCAGGAAAGAATTTGTGAGGATTCTAAGAAAGAATTAAAAAAAAAAAAAAGTTAGAATTTTAGCCTAGGCTGCCCTTGAGCTTCATATTTTCCTGTCTCAGCCTCCCTATTGTTGGGATTATAGGTGTGTACCACTGCCTGGCTGTCCTTAAACTCCTGACCTCTGCCTCAGTATTCCAAGTGCTGGGATTAAGTGTGTGTGCCACTTCATCTGGTTTTAGGTTTGTACCTTTATTAGCAGAGTCAATAAATGGAAATTTACAGGTTGAGAGAGTTAAGCCAGGTACTTAAAAACAAACACAACTTTTAGCAGAAGTGAAAAGCTTAACATGGTTTTTTATGTCAGAAGCCCAAAGGAAAAATGACCTTACTGAGCATACAAAGGACTAGAGTGCAGCCTAGGCAGCACAGCCAAAGCTGCTCTACTGAATATTCCAGCATGCACACACGCAGGTCAGTCAGCTTTAATAAGATCATGTGACAAAGTCAAAGACCAGGAGTAAAACAATTCAAATGTGTCACTGCTAAAAAGTATTAACATAAAAACTAAGGATGGGGCTGGGCAGTGGTGGCGCATACTCTAATCCCAGCACTCAGAGGGGAGGCAGGTGGATCTCTGTGAGTTCAAGGCCAGCCTAGTCTACAAAAGAGTTGCAGCCAGTGTTGCAGTTGTTGCACAGAGAAACCTTATCTGGGGGAGGGGGGTAGCAGGCGGTGTGCGTGTGCAAAACAAACAAAAAACAAGGAAGGATATTTCTAGAAAGTTTCTGATACAACATCTAAGTATCTATTTGAAGTAAATACAGAATATCATTCTTTCCTATTATGTATTAGTGAGTTAGATTAAGATAATGATAAATGGAGAACATTTCTACACAATTTATGAGATTAAGATACTTTAAAAAAGAAAGCATATGCCAGAAGATACAATTTAAAATGGCAAAGGGAATAGAAATGATCCTAACAAGGAAAGCACCAATACACCAATACACATGCTAACATTGAAGGGGGAATCTCACAAGGTCTTAGCCATAAACAAGGAACTATTGGCAACTAAGACACACTGAGAGTGGGAGAAATACTGTTCCCCAGGAAAGGGCACAGCAACTCGCTATTCAATACTAAACAGTCCTGAAAATATATACACAAGCAACACGATATACACTGAGCAGGTTGTATTTACAAAGTTAGGAATACATACATACACATACACACACACCCCAATAATAATTAAAGAGAGGTTATTAATTTGAAAGATAGCAAGGAGGAGAATACATGGGAGGGGCAGGGCAGGAAGAAATGATACTATGTTATAATCCCCCCCAAAATTAAAAAAAGTTAAATATCATACTGTGTAGCCTTATTGACGGAGATAATAGTAAAGAAAGACCTAAATTATCTGCTGCTTGCCAAAGGGAACCATGCTACAGCAACCATTTGCAAGAGTCAATCAAGGTTAATGGTATTTGGGGGCAAGAAAGTTTGCATCACTAACCAGATGAAATTTATTTATAGTTATCATTTAGATATTTTCTAAATTTTTTAGACTTATTTATTTATTTATTATGCATACAACATTCTGCCTCCATGTATGCCCGCATGCCAGAAGAGGACACCAGATCTCATTACAGATGGTTGTGAGCCACCATGTGGTTGCTGGGAATTGAACTCAGGACCTCTGGAAGAACAGCCAGTGCTCTTAACCCCTAAGCCATCTCTCCAGCCCATTTAGATATTTTTATTAGACTATTCTACAAGCTCTATTTTAACTAAAACTATTACTGCTTTTGTATCTAATTACTAGAAATGAGGGCTTGTTTTTTCTTGCTAGGTTAAAAAAATAAATAAAGGCACTTGTTCCATGAGTCTCAGGCTTGTGTCCTCCCACCCCTGATCCTTTCCTCCCCCTCCCCCCTGCCTCAGGCAGGGTTTCTCTGTGTAGCCCTGGCCATCCTGGAACTTGCTCTGTAGACCAGGCTGGCCTCAAACTCAGAGATCCACCTGCTTCTGCCTCCTGAGTGCTGGGATTAAAGCTGTGTGCCACCACTGCCTAACAATGGTGCTTTACAGCACATCCTATCTTCATTTTGCAGCTGAGGAAAGAGAGCTGTTCCGAGTGGTTAAAGGACTTGATCTGCTCAACAGTTTAGGAAGCAGTAGAGTCAACTCTGCTCAGGTTCCTCTACCATACTGCCTCTTACTAGGAGAAACCTGAAGGCTATTACAGACACCAGAGGCAGCAAAAGAACAAGTAGGAAGAAAAAGCAGCTCAGGTGACACACCTGACTGACATTCAAGGCTCCCTCTTCCCCCTCAGTATTGTCTTCTACCTGCAAGAGCTCTGCAGCAGCATCTGCAAGACCAAACTCTCTCAGTACTCGAATCTGGATTTCATAGCTGACGGTGGCGCCCTCCCCGCAGTTCAGTGCATAGGCTCTCTGCACCTGCTCCGTGTGCCGCAGTTCCTGCAGGCGCCTCACCATGTCTTTCATAATGAGGAGACGAGGAACTAGAAGGAGAAAGACAGGACAATTCCTGAGCTACACAAGACTACCCACCAAGCACAAGGAGAAACATGCTATAGCAGAATCTTCTCACTTTTTAAAGATAGTACTTTAATATCTTGGGAATGTTCAATTTATATGTCTCCAATTATTTTACAAGGTTTTAAAATTTCTCTGTGCCCCAAAAGCTCTTGATTATACTACACAGCTCCTCAGTTGTATCATTTTTGGCCACAGCTCAAATAAAACTTTACTGGTATGTCCCAGCACTCAGGAAGCAGAGGCAGGTGGTTCTCTAGTTCAAGGCCAGCTTGTTCTACATAAAGAGTTCTAGGACAGCCAGGGTTACAGAGAGAAAACCCGAACAGACAAAAACAAAAAACCAAACCACTTTACTTGTACCTACTCTTTTCAGGGCCGGGCGGTGGTGGCGCACGCCTTTAATCCCAGCACTCGGGAGGCAGAGGCAGGTGGATCTCTGTGAGTTTGAAGCCAGCCTGGTCTACAAGAGCTAGTTCCAGGACAGGCTCCAAAGCCACAGAGAAACCCTGTCTTGAAAAACAAAAACAAAAAACCAACCTACTCTTTTCAGAAGGTGAGGGTACACCAAATATATTCACCATTAGGGCTGCAATGCAGCTCAGTGAGACAGTGCTTGCCTAGCTTCAATTCCCAGCACCACAAACAAATCGTCAACTGTTTTGAGTTCTGACTACATACTAGGAAGGGGCTGAATTTGGGCATTCAGGGTTACAGAATAAAAGGCGTGAACTCTATTCTCAAAAAATTCTGGCTTTCATTACTGTAAGTTAAGTAAGTCAATACAGTGTAGGAAGCAGCACCAGGCTTGACTGATGGCAGGGGGAAAGCTTCTTAAGACAAGTAGAATCCTGACACATGAGGGCTCTGGAAATTAAGAAGGCAAAGAAAGCAGGCAAACTTTCTGAGCAGACGTCAGGTGCATGTAACATATGCAAGTGAGAGATAGCAGGACACAGCTGGCTTGACAGGAGACTCGGTGCTCAAAGGTGCAAACTGTAAGAATACTGACAGATGACAGGTGAACCATTTATGCACATTCTGTGTATACCAGATAGTCATGTATACAGGGGCATAACAGGACAAGAGCTGTGACTCTGTGACCAGCACTTTGAAACTACCTAACAAAAGTGTGCTAGCTAGTTTTATATCAACCTAACACAAGCTAGAAAATCACTGGAGAGGAGGGAACCTCGATTGAGCAAATGCCTCTGTAACACCAGGCTGTTGGCTTGTCCGTAGGGTATTTTCTTAATCAGGAACTCAATGGGGGAGGGTCTACCTTACTGTCGTGGTTGCATTTCTGGGCTGATGGTTCTGAGTTCCATAGAAAGCCAGGTTGAGCAAGCCATGAGGAACAAGTCAGTAAGCAGTACCCCTCCATGCCTGTGTCAGCTCCTGTATGTAGGTGCCTGCCCTGTTTTGAGTTCCTATCCTGACTTCCTTCAGTGATGAACAGTGATGTGGAAGTTTAAGCCAGATAAACCCTTTCCTCCCCTAGTTGTTTTTGGTCATGGTGTTTCATCACAGCAATAGTAAGCCTAACTATGACAACAGGAGAGCAAGGTGTGGTGGTGCACACCTTTAATCCTAGCACTTGGAAGGCAGCGACAGGTAGATTTCTGTGACTTTGATTTTTTTTTTTTTTTTTTTGGTTTTTCAATACAGGGTTTCTCTGTGTAGCTCTGCCTGTCCTGGAGCTTAACTCTGTAGACCAGACTGGTCTCAAACTCTGTGACTTTGAGGCCAGCCTGTACTACAAAGCCTGTACTACAAAGAGAATTCCAGGACAGACAGGGCTGTTACAGAAAGAAACTCTTATCTTAAAAAACAAAATAACAACAAAAAACCCAAAACACAACAGGAGAAAACAAACAGCTTGGAGCTATCCTGAGTGTAGTTTCATTGGAATATAGCTATGCACTTTCATTTTGGGTATCGACACATACATCTGTGTGAACACTAAGTAGCTGTGAGTGATGTCATATGGCCACAAAGCAGAAACTGGAGTAGAAGGAGATGAAAGGAACAAAAACCATTTAGGAACCTGAACTGAGGCAAATAGGTGATGAAGCCTACAGATCATGACATAACCGCTAGAATAGGAGCTACAGGCTCCTGAGTGCTCACTCTGAACCAGGCAGACTCCTATTAACATAGCTGTGACACTTCTTTAAATCCTCACAATGATACTAGAGAGGGGCATTTTCTGTATTCCAAAGATGAGAAAACTAATGTTCTGTCTAAAGTCATATACATAAGCGACACAGATAGTCTTCTTCAGTAAGATAAATAGCCTTTCTTAGTATGTAGGGGAAGGACGGGAAAAACAAACAAACAAACAAAACCTTGGTAGGCTACGTTTCATTAGCTAAATGGGAGAGACAAGTTGACTTTTCCTAATCATACTGTGGCTGTTTTGGGATTTTGAGGTTAAATTTTTTTTTTTTTGTTTTTTTGTTTTTTTTGAGACAGGGTTTACTCTGTGTAGCCCTAGCTGTCCTGGAACTAGCTCTGTAGACCAGGCTGGCCTCGAACTCACAGAGATTCACCTGCCTCTGCCTCCCGAGTGCTGGGATTAAAGGCATGTGCCACCATTGCCCAGCTTGGGGTTATATTATAAAATGAAGTTATGCTGGTATGTATCTGTATTGACTCAAATTTAAAGAAAACACTACAGGCTGGGTATAGTGGCACAGGTCTTTAATCCTAAAACTTGGGAAACAGAGGCAGATGTATCTCTCTGAGTACAAGGCCAGTCTGATCTAGCTTTCAAAGGAAAAACGAAAAGAAAAAAGAAAGCATCACTCATGGTAGCAAAGCTTCAAATTGTAGAAGGGTCTAAAAAACTCTCTCCTCTCTTCACAATGTTATCCAATGCACACATAAGTAAACATAGAGTAGCCAAATAGGTAACAACTGACAAAAGCTAATAGTTCAAGATACTGTGCATTTGATGAAAAGGTCTACCACTGTGTCAGTCATCTTTCCTAAGCAGAGATGATTGGGACTATTTATAATACCACAGTTTGTTAAATTTGTTTTAAATCCTGCAATGGCAACTGGCAAGGGCTGGAAGTTAAGTGTCTGACCACTAATTACCACTTTTTTTGAACACGACATTTATAAATCAAGCTATGGTCAATCATAAACCAGAATTCCAGCAACCCTGGGTGTGGTGAAACTGGATCTCAAGGAGCTAACTGTGACTGCATCTGGGAGGAGGACAGGGCAGACTACGTCACCTCTTGAAGGTTTTTGCTTTTAAGTAAGGGGTTCATTATGTAGGTCAGGATTTTCTTGCCTTTCTTTCCCTCATGGGTTCTAGGATGACAGTGTGTGCCATCATGCCTGCCTTGAAAAGGCTCTTGTATAACAGAAAAAAAATCTGAATTCCTCTACATCAGTTCTTAACAGGAATGATTCTGCCCCACAGGGACAGGAATAATGCACAAAGAGTGCTGAAATGTGGGAAGAATTAGCATATGTAAGAGGGTTAGAACAGCAATTATACAAAGAAATAAAAAGGTACTGCCTTACCTGGAATTTCATTGGCTACAACTGATGGAGGGCTTGACTGGTTACTGCTGATCTGCTGGTGGCTGATCATGTGGCAGCACTGTGGCATGGCATTGCTGACCATGTAAAGTGTGTCTGGAACGTTGGACATTCGAACCATTCGTAGTCGCACCAGATCTGTTTGTTCCACCATCATCTCATCCAGCACTGACTGGAACATTGAAAAGGAGCTAGCTGGTCAATCTTCACTATGGTGAGATCACACTTGCAGCAAGGTTATCATCATATAAAAAGGAATGAAGTTATCAATTCTCATAATGTTTAAATTAGTAGTGAACAGAATTAAGTGCCCCTCTTTGAGTATCTTAAAAAGATACTTTTTTCCACTCACAGAGATCCGCCTGCTTTTGCATCCCAAGTGTTGGGATTAAAAGTGTATGCCACCACTGCCTGGTGAAAAGATACTTTCTAAAAAGTTTTACTATAAAATTGACCAGAAATAAACTATATGCAAATCATAAACAGTGTTTACATATACTAAGTATAAGACACAACAAAAAAAATTCTCAAAATACAAAATACTGATTTTTAAGCCAGACAGTGTGATATACGTCTGTGGTGGTTTGAATGTAATTGGCCCCCATAAGCTCATAGGAGTGGCGTTATTAGGAAGTGTGTTTCTGGAGGCAAGTTTTGAGGTCTCATATATGTTTGAGCCATACCAAGTGAGATAGTCTACTTCCTGTTGCCTGCATACCAACATGTAGCAGTTCCTTCTCCAGTACCATGTCTGCCTGCACACCACCGTGCTCCCTGCCATAATGATAATGGACTAAACCTCTGAAATTGTAAGCTGCCACCTCAATTAAATGTTTTCCTTTACAAGAGTTGCTGTGGTCATGATGTTTCTTCATAGCAATAGAAACCCTAAGACAGCATCTGTTTTTGTTTGAAGGTTTATTTATTTATTATGTACATAGTGTTCTGCCTGCATGTATGCCTGCAGGCCAGAAGAAAGCACCAGATCTCATTACATATCAGATCTCATTACAGATTGTTGTGAGCTACCATGTAGTTGCTAGGAATCGAACTCAGGACCTCTGGAAGAGCAACCAGTGCTCTTAACCTCTAAGCCATCTTTCTAGCCCCCTAAGACAACATCTTTAATCCTAGCACTTGGGCTGCAGGGGCAGGCAGGTCTCTGTGATTTCTAGGCCAGCCTGGTCTACATTGTGATTTCCAGAGCAGCCAGGATTAGAAAATGAGACCCTGTTACAAAGGGGGATATATAGCTCATAAAAAATTATTGCTACTTAAAAGACCTATAAATAAGCCCAATATTGTTAAGTAAGTTCTGGTAGATTTATCTCACTAAACTGCAGAATGGTACAAATAATATATGAACACACTCCACATTTACTGAGGAAGAACTCTTCTTAGGCACAGGCCCAGTGCCACACCTGGTAAGTGTTTTTGGCTTCAGTCTTGGAGCAAAAGAGAGACTAGATAGATACTGCATGAGCAACATCAAGGGGTGCACTTATTCCAGAAAGGCCAGACCCAGCCAAGGGGCCTTTCTACTGTTTTTAGATTTGCTCACAATGTTGACTATTCAATTAGTTTCATTCCCTGAAACCCTTGTAAAGGTGGAAAGAGAGTAACTGACTTCACAAAACTGCCCTCTGACCTCCACTCATGGTACAGTACATGTGCCCACATGTACATTATGCATGTGTGGTTGGGTGGGTTAAGGGCACTGGCTGTGTTGGCTTTTTGCCAGGTATAGTAGTGTACACCTTTAACTCCAGTACTTTGGAGACAGGGGCAAGTTAGAGGCTAGCCAGAGAATACAAACTGAGACTGTCTCAAAAAACAATCCAACCCCCCCCCCACAAAATCTTATTGATTTCTAAGACTCTATGAGATTTTCAAACTCCACACCAACATTATGTGTGAATACACCTAATAAAACTTAGTGTGTTATTTTTCCATTATTATATTTTCTTGGAGAGTTCTCTATGTTAAATTACACACAGGGCCTGCATTTACTGACAAGCTTGAAACTTAGTCTTAAATGTTTACCCTAAAACTAAACTGAACTCAAAAGTCAGCTATTTTGGAACATTACTCCGAGAAATCACATGTCTCTTAGTTTATAAGGAAGATAAGCAAATGAAGCCTACTTTAGACATTTCCCTGCTTTCCAGATTGTAAAGCACAGCTATGTCATGTAATTACAATGATTTGCAAGGCAATGAGGTAAAACACCTCTTAACAAGTTTTTAAAACATCTTTGATAATTAAACATTTCAGAAAATTACTAACAAACTAGAATTTACTTTCATTTTCCCTATTACTAGATGTCTGGGCCATTTTCAAATAGTAAATCTCTGTGCATCTGGTTGGTAATAAACTCCTCTATCATTACCTTTGCTTCTTCCACATAGGGAGAAAACAGCCGAGGACGAACATATATGCCTGCATTTTTTTGCCGTAACCAGGCATTTGACTTTCCTCCTTCAGTTGTAGGAAGCATATCTGTTGGGGGAGTACTGATCAAGCCTCTTTTCATCTTAAAAACAAACAAACGTTTTTTTAAAAAAGATAAACAAATATATGCAGTAAATACTAGAAGACAATATTTACTCCTATAAAACACACCACAGAAACTTTGCCACCATTTAAGTAAGAGCTTAGGAACATTATTATGTAAATATAGCAATACCCAAAATGTTTAGTAGTAGTAAAGATTTCAGCAATATGGAAGTACTATAACTTCCCATTTCCTTGAGAAGAATGATGTTTTTACAAAGATACATTAATTTGGATTAATTTGCACAACACTTTATGACTTTCCCCTTGCTCATTTTGCTTGCACCCACCCTCAACCGAGACAAAATAACAAGGAATTGGCCTTACTAACATTACAAGTCACTACATAGTGTTCTCTTTTCAGGGAGTGTGACCTGGGACCAACCCTAAAATAGCCCAAATCAGAAAATATGTGAACGCTTTTCAGTTTATTGGGGAGATTTCTTTAGGCATGGGCCCAGTATCAGTGTTGGACCAGGCTGGCCTTGAACTCACAGAGATCAGCCTGACTCTGCCTCCCAAGTGCTGGGATTAAAGGTGTGCACAGCCACTGCACGGCTAATTTAAATTATTTTATTATTATCTATGTGACCACAGATGCCTTATTTAAGCTTAAGGTCCTCACTGGAGGGCACCTGTGTGGTTCTGGAATCAGGGAGCCAGAAGATTAAGATATTTAAGTGTCACCCTGTGGTTTCCTCATATATGCTATGAACCCATAAATGAAGCATCTTAGGTCCTACTGTGATGGCAAAGATTAATCAATAGCAACACTAAACACTCAGCATGGTATGCACTTATACCTACTAAGAGAACATGGCAGTACACAGCCACAAGCAAACTTATAATTGGCTAAGAATGGAATTAAGAGCAAATAAGTATATAGTTTCTAAACAATGGCCCAACAATACTTTTCTAACAAAACAAAACAAAACAAAACAAAACCAAAAACAAGAATCAATCTTGCTGGGAATGATGATGTGCTGTGAGACAATGGCCTTGTACCCTGTCACTTGTATTGTTTTAATAAAATGCTGATTGGCCAGTAGCCAGGCAGGAAGTAGAAGCGGGGCAACCAGAATAGGAGACTTCTGGGAAGAGGAATTAGAGTGCAGGGATTAAAGACATGTATTATTTTTCCTGGTGCTGTGATACTTTTATTTCTTTTTGTACATTAGGCCATGAATTCGTATGGAATAGGTTCCAGCAGTTCAGGCTCCTTCCTTCCCATCAGTCCTCACAAAGTGCTTCTCTGGGTGGAGCAGCCTGGCACTTCAGCTGATTCCAGGTGCCCTTCTTTTTTTTTCTTCTGATCATTTTCCTTCACCCACTTCAAGAAACTGTCTCTCCTCTTAGAGTGCTTAGTGATTAATGTGCTCAATCTGCACATTAATTCTCTTGGCAAGAGTCTTGCATTTAATTTGTTTACAATGATGCCCATGGCATTCTGGGTGACACTATAGACTCTTTTGTCATGGTAACATGGGGCATTCCTTTTTGAACAGTGCCCAATCCCTTGATGTCTACAGCATCACCCTTCTTGTAGCTTACCATGTATGTGACTAAAGGAACAACTCCATGCTTCCTAAAAGGCCTAGAGAACATACAGAGCATGCCCCTCCTCTTTCCCCTTGTGTTTGTCATTTTGGCGAGTTACTGGAAGATGGCTGTTACAGCCAAAAGGCATTACTCTCATTATTCTTTTTTTTTACCTGATATTTGATAAAGAAATTACTCTTATTATTCAAGGCAGCAAAATATTCTCTTAGATAGTCACATAGTCTTATTTTCAGTTATTAGAAATTTAGAACACTGTCAAATATTTAAATAATATTAAGCATCTGAGTGTATATACACATACATGCACACATATTTATATTTATTCCTAATAGGGACAGTTTTGGAAAGAAGAAATGACAAGACCAAAGAGTATGAACACATTGATGGCTCTTGATAACATGTCTAACTGCTATCCCCAGACTGCTGCAATCAACAGTGTTAAAAAGGTGCCACTGTATTTCCCATCTAGGATAGTAGCAGCATTTCAAAGCTTATTGGCTCCCTAGGGACAAATAACTTACTACTTTATTTTGTATTCTTTGGTATGCGTGTAATTACTAGCAAAGATAATATCTTTTTCTAATCAGAAAGTTCATAAATTCTTATTTCACATTTTCCAGGTTTAATCATTTAATTAATTTTTCAGTATTAATATTATTTACTTATTCTTTAACAGTTTCACAGATGTATATAATGTAACTGTCACCACTGTTACCCTCTCCCATCTTTCTCCCATAGAACCCCTTCCCAAGAATCTCTATTTTCATGTCTTTTGCTTGCTGTTTTTGTAAGTCACTGACTTTAAACAGAGTTGCTTGCAAGAGCGTGGGTAAGGGGCTATTTACTGGAGCATGAGCAACTTAACAGTGGCTATATCACTGAAGAAAACAACTTCCTTCCCTGACCCTCCAGCAACCATTAGCTACCAATAACTCTTCAGGGAAGGGTGGGGCCTTTTGAGCCCCTCTAACAAGAACCAGTTTCATGTACAACAAAAGACATTTTCTCTGTTTTGTTAAGGAGCTAATCTTATTGATGATAATTATGCTATTTAATTCTTATTTTAATCAGTATATATTTAAGGCAACGTTCTCTTACTTGTTAGATATTAGTGTACAATATATAGTTTATATCTAGAAGAGTTATCGCTTCTTCATTGGAGAACTCTAGAAGAATGATCTCTAAACAATTAACATCATACCCCAAGATAATAAAAACAGAGCAAGAACAAGTCTGGGGTTATCTGGCCAGGTCAAGAGTTGGTCTTTTAAAAAAATATTAAAGATTACCAAACATCATCCAGACAAAGAAAAAAAGGTTGAAATAAAAGCAAAATTCAAAAAATGAAAAGGGAAGCCGGGCGGTGGTGGCGCACGCTTTTAATCCCAGCACTCGGGAGGCAGAGGCAGGCGAATCTCTGTGAGTTCGAGGCCAGCCTGGTCTAAAGAGCTAGTTCCAGGACAGGCTCTAAAACTACAGTGATACCCTGTCTCGAAAAACCAAAGAATAAAATAAAATAATAAGAAAAATAAAAAAACGAAAAGGGAGACATTATAATTGATTCCACAGAAACAAAATGGAACGTGTATATGCCAACAAACTGCATAACCTAGAATAGATCAATTCATAGACAGATACAACCTATCACAACTAAATCACCAAGAAATAGAAATAGAAAAAGAAAACCAGAGCTGGAGAGATGGCTCAGGTTAAGCGCATAGGCTGTTCTTCCAGGGGACTTGGGTTAAACTTCCATTTTATCCACATAGTAGTTTATAACCACCTCTAACTCCAGCTCTAGGGGATCTGATGTCCTCTTCTAGATTCTTGAGCACCAGGCATATACATGGTGCACAGACATACATGCAGACAAAGCACCCTGTGCTGGCTATTCTTGGTTGTCAACTTAATTATATCTGGAATTAACTAAAACCAAGCAGCTATACCAAGGTGTACCAAGGCTGGGTACACCAGTGAGGGATTATTCTTGATTATTTGAAGTGGAAAAGCTTACCCTAAAACCAGACTGTCTGAGGTGGGAAGATCTACCTTAAATCTGGGCCACATCATCTGGTGGCAGTGTATAAAGGACATGGAAAAAGGAAGTGCTTGCAAGTCTATCAGTTCTGTTCCTGTAGAGAATCATGACTAACATATATTCATAAGCATAAAAGAATAATAACAAAGAAGAGGAGAAATAGAAAAACCAGAGCTGAAGAAATGGCTCAGTTATTAATAGCAATTATTCACTACATGGAGGCTCACAACTGTCTGTAACTCCAGTTTCAGGAAAGCTGATGCCTTTTCTGATTTCCCTAGGCACTAGGAAAATGTGTAGTACATTGGCAAATACATGTATAAAATAAAAATAAATAAATCCTCAAGAAATGTAAAAATAGAAAACTTAAATAAACCATTGACATCTGAGGAAACTGAGAGTTGTTTTGAACTAAGAAAAAAACATTTGATTAATTAATTATTTTTCTCCTTAAGACAAGTTTCTCTGTGTAGCACTGGCTGTCCTAGAACTCACTTTGTAGATCAGACTGGCCTTACACTCACAGATCCTCCTGCCTCTAACTCCAGAGTGCTGGGTTGAAGGTGTGTACCACCACTGCCGGGCCAGAAATCCTTTTTCAACAATAAATAAAACCTCTCTATATATAATAATGAAGCTCAAGGATTTGTGAAAGAGGGTGAAATAGCAACAAACTGGTAGATAATGTGAAATTTCATTTTGCCTTGAGCTGTGGAAAGATCTATTAGTTATAAAGAACAATGGTTGCTTTCAGAGGACCCAGGTTCAATTCCCAGCACCCACATAACAGCTTGTAACTGTTTGTAACTCCTGTTCCAGGGGATCTGATGCCCGTACATAGACATACGTGCAGGCAGAATACATATATATATATATATATATATATATATATATATATATATATATATAATACAAATAAACAAAATTATTAAAAAAAAGTATCCAAAGCCGGGCAATGGTGGCGCATGCCCTTAATCCCAGCACTCGGGAGGCAGAGGCAGGCGGATCTCTGTGAGTTTGAGGCCAGCCTGGTCTACAAGAGCTAGTTCCAGGACAGGCTCCAAAGCCACAGAGAAACCCTGTCTCGAAAAAAAAGTATCCACCATCATCAGGTGGCCATCCCAGGGATGCAAAGATAGTTCAAATCTGATGTATGACATTAACAAAATGAAGGGTAAATATATGATGTCTATAGGTATAGAGAAAGTACAACAAAATTCAAGCTCCATTTATGATAAAAACTAAGTAAGTTAGATATAGAAGAAATTTATCCCACTATGATAGAGGCTATATATTACATACTCATGGCTAACATCATACTGAATGGGGAAAAGGTGGAAGGTCTCAAAGGAGACAAAAATGACCATTCTTGTCGTCATCTCTACTCAGCACAATACTGAGGTCTTAGCCAAAGCAATTCTGCAAGAGAAAGAAATAAAAAGGATTCAAGATGGAAGGAAGTTAAAATGTCATTGTTGGTAGATGACATGATCTTATTTATAAAAAATTGTTAAATTTTTGGATTTAATAAACAAATTAAGGCTGGGTGGTGGTGGCACACACCTTTTATTCCAGCACTTGGGAGGCAGAGGCAGGCAGATCTCCGTGAGTTCAAGGCCAGCCTGGACTACAGAGTGAGTTCGTCTCAAAAAACAATACAAAAAAAATCCCAGAAAACAAAACAAACACCCCCACAACCAAAACTAAAGCCCAAACAAACAAAAGTAGCAAGATAAAAAAAATCAACACACAACAACCAATTCCTAAACACTAATAGCTGTATGAAAAAAGCTGACAAAAGCATATTATTTATAATAGCTACAAGAAAAAAAAAATACCTAAGTATAGGGGTTGAGTTTGTAGGCAGTTGGTAAAAGTTTACCTAGCAGTCATAAAGTCCTGGGTTCAATCACGAGCATCAAATAAACTGCCTGCAACCCCAACACTCAGGTGGTTGAGGCAGGAGAATCAGAAGTTGAGGATCATCTTTGGGAACATGAAGCTGTCTTCATAAAAATAAAATGGAAAAATATACAAATAAATGGAAAGATAACCTGTTCATAGATAAGAAAAATACTTAAATATCCATAATATCCAAAGCAACCTGCATCATTGCACTTTTTTTTGTTTGTTTTTCGAGACAAGGTTTCTCTGTAGCTTTGGTGCTTGTCCTGGAACTAGCTCTTGTAGACCAGGCTGGCCTCCAACTTACAGAGATCCACCTGCCTCTGCCTCCCAAGTGCTGGATTAAAGGAGCATGCCACCACCACCTGGCGAAAACAAACTCTTTTTCAAACTTGTCTCATGATAGGCATACTGTCTGGTTGGGAAGTGTGCCTGATTTGGTAGTAGCTTGTGCAAAAAACGTTTGGAAAACCAAATATCCATATGCAGTAAAGTCAGATTCCTACCTCTCACTCCTCACAAAAAGTAACTCCAAGTGGATTAAAAGACACGAAACTATTAAGTTTCTAAAATAAAACACAGGTAAGAGCTTTTAGGCAAGGTTTGCACAGGCAACAAAAGCAAAAAGGGACAAATGGAATTGTATCAAAGTGAAAGTTCTGTACAGGAAACAAGAGTGAAGGACAGCTTCAGAGTGGGATAAAATTCTTGCAAACTTACATCTGATAGAGATTACTATATGAACTGTGAAAAATACTCAATTGTGGTTAGTTTATGTCAATTTGACATAAACTAGGATCATTTGGAAAGAATGAATCGTAATTCAGAAAATGCTTCCATAGGATTGGCCTGTAGGCAAGTCTGTAGAGCATTTTCTTGAATGATAAAGATGTAGGAGGGTTCAGTTTACTGTGGGCAGTGGTACCTGGGCTGATTGTCATGGGCGCTATAAGAAAGCAGATTGGCCAAGTGGTGGCGGCGCATGCCTTTAATCCTAGCACTTGGGAGGCAGAGGCTGGTGGATCTCTCTGAGTCCGAGGTCAGTCTGATCTACAAAGCGAGTTCCAGGGTAGCCAGAGCTGTTACACATGTGATGTGGAATTTCCCTCTGTATGCTGTGAATGTTTTATTACCACTGGTTAATAAAGAAGCTGCTTTGGCTTATGGCAGGGCAAAGTATAGCCAGGTGGGTAATTCGAACAGAGAGAGAGAGAGAAAAAAGGTAGAGCCTGGCAGATACCAAGTAGTTGCCTAAGGAGAAAGATGCCAGAACCTTACCGGTATGCCACAGCCTCATGGTGATACATAGATTAATAGAAATGGGTTAATTTATAAGAGCTAGCTAGAAATATGACTGAGGAATTGGCCCAACAGTGTTGTAATTAATATAGTTTTTGTGTGATTACTCCAGTCTGGTCAGCTGGGAAACTGCTGTCTTGGTTTACAACCCTGTCTCGAAAAACTAAGCAAACAAACAAACAAAAAAAAACAAGCAATGAGGATCAATCCAGTAAGCAGCTTTCTTACATGGCCTCTGCATCCATTTCTACCCTGACTTCCTTCAGTGATGCACTGTGCTGAGCAGCTGTAAGCCGAAATAAACCCTCTCCTCACCAAGTTGCTTTTGGTCATGGTATTTTATCACAGCAGTTGAAATCTTAATAAAGACATCAGCTTAGTAGCAAAAATTAAAAATAAAAACCCCTAACAGATATTTTTCAAAAGAAGGCATACAAAAGGTCAAGAGGGCATATGAAAACATGTTCAACATCACTGAGAAAGTTACAGCAGGCAGATAGGTTACAAGATTATACCTTGCAGGATTTGGTTGAGGAAACAGAGAAAGTGTTTCATAAGCCAGAGATGGAGAAAGTGAAGCGAAAGAGAGAGAGGTGGGAGGCAGAAGAAAGAGAAAACTGGAGGGATCTTAGACAAGGAAGAAATCTGAAGAGGATTTTGGCTGCAATGGTAGGAGAGAAAAAAGGACAGGATTCAGACAGATAGGGAGCCTGGGCAACAAAAGACCAAAGATGAATGAAGACAGACAGAGGTATCCCTTGGACAAAGACCAATGTGCTTATTGCAAAGAAAAAGGACATTGGACAAAGACTATAATAATTGCAACAACTGGACACCTGACAAACTGTAGATCTGGGGTGAGGACAAATGACTCGTTCCTCCCTGGTCATCTCTGAGTGTTACATGCCTTCATTTAAGAGACTTGTTGACAAAGTTAAAGGCCCAGATCAGGTTTACTCTAATTGGGCCAGGGCCAGAGATGATCAAAGCCTTTTGTTGACCAACAGGACTTTCGCTCCCCCTGCTGTTCTCCAGCTCTGCAAGGCTGCTTGGTCTGCTCTCCGCTTCTGCCACGCCCTCCTCGCCAGGGAAGGCCCCCTGCCACCATCGCCACCGCGTCTCCCAGCAGCCGCGTCTCCCAGCAGCCGCCTTGGTTGCCCTGCTTGCCCTAAAGCCGGCGGACATGTGGTAGAGTGCTCACACCAGGCTGCTGCTGCTCCTGTGCCCTGCATATGTCAATGGACTGTGATGGGTAGCAGATACTACCAACATCTGCAGGAAGGACAGGCAGCTGGCAGGACTACAGGCTGAGCTGTGCCAGGCAGAGCCGGAAATTGTGGCGAAGCTTGCCTGGGGTGCAAGGCTGGGGGTCCAAGTCGAGCAGGTATACAAGACTGAAGGTAAGCAGAAGGCGGGGGCAGCAGGGGTGGACAGGAAGCAAGTGATCTGGGCCAGGAGCCTCCCTGAAGGGATGTTGGCCCAGACAAGCTCTATGGATGGCAGAGGGGAAGTCTATCAACATCTACACTGACAGCAGGTATCCTTTTGCCACTGCCCATATACACGGAGCAATATACAGACAAAGAGGACTGTTGACATCTGCAGAAATTTTGAGCTTCCTTGAGGCCACACATTTGCCAAAGAAGATAGCCATCATACATTGACCAGGACTGAGACGGCCAATGTGGTGGCTAAGAAGATCATAGAAGAAATCTTCCTGAGGTTTGGGAAGCCCAAGGTAATCGGGATCTGCCTTTGTTGTCCAGGTAAGGCAGGGACTGGCCACACAACTGGGGATCAATTGGAAATTACATTGTGCTTACTGACTCCAGAGCTCAGGTCAGATAGAAAGAATAAATAAAACCCTAGACAAAATTGGCCCTAGACACCGGTGAAAATGACTGGACAGACCTTCCTCCCTCTGTCTTGTTCTGGGTTAGAAACACCCCGGGGCGATTTAAACTCACCCCTTATGAGATCCTATATGAGGGCAGCCACTGCTTACTAAAGCGGATGAGATACATAATCCTGATGCTGTTTTTCCCAGACCATTATCTGTTCATCTGAAGGCCCTCCAGATCATCCAAGCCCAGGCATAGAGACCCCTGGCTGCAGCCTACCAGCCCAGACACCCGGAGATCTCGCATCCATTCCAGGTTGGCATAAGAACAGACAGGAGGACCAATAGAACAGAATAGAAGACCCGGATATCAATCCACACATCTTCAAACACCTGATCTTTGACAAAGAAGCAAAAAATATCAAATGGAAAAAAAGAAAGCATATTTAACAAGTGGTGCTGGCATAACTGGATATCAACATGTAGAAGAATGAAAATAGACCCATATCTATCACCATGTACAAAACTCAAGTCCAAATGGATCAAAGACCTCAACATAAAACCAGCCATACTGAACCTTATAAAAGAGAAAGTGGGAAGTACACTTGAACACATTGGCACAGGGAACCACTTCCTAAATAGAACCCCAGCAGCACAGACACTGAGAGAAACAATTAATAAGTGGGACCTCCTTAAACCTAAAAGCTTCTGTAAAGCAAAGGACACCGTCAACAAGACAAAATGACAGCCTACAGAATGGGAAAAGATCTTCACTAACCCCACATCAGACAGAGGTCTGATCTCCAAAATATACAAAGAACTCAAGAAATTGGACACCGAAAGATCACATAATCCAATAAAAAAATGGAGTAGAGACCTAAGCAGAGAACTCTCAACAGAGGAATCTAAAATGGCTGAAAGACACTTAAGGAAATGTTCAACATCCTTAGTCATCAGAGAAATGCAAATCAAAACAACTCTGATTCCATCTTACACCTTCAAGAATGGCCAAGATTAAAAACACTGATGACAACTTATGCTGGAGAGGTTGTGGGGTAAAGGGAACACTTCTGCATTGATGGGTGGGAGTGCAAACTGGTACATCCCCTATGGATGTCAGTGTGGCGATTTCTCAGAAAATTAGGAAACAACCTTCCTTAAGACCCAGTAATACCACTTTTGGGTATATATCCAAAGGATGCTCAATCGTGCCACAAGGACATGTGCTCAACTATGTTCATAGCAGCTTTGTTTGTCATAGCCAGATCCTGGAAACAACCTAAATGCTCCTCGACCGAAGAATGGATAAGAAAAATGTGGTACATTTACACAATGGAGTACTACACAGCAGAAAAAATAACGACAGCTTGAATTTTGCAGGAAGATGGATGGAGCTAGAAAGCATTATTTTGAGTGAGGTAACCCAGACACAGAAAGACAATTATCACATGTACTCACTCATAGGTGGTTTTTAAACATAAAGCAAAGAAAGCCAGCCTACAAACCACAATCCCAGAGAACTTAGACAACAATGTGGACACTAAGGGAGACTTACATAGATATAATCTACATGGGAAGTAGAAAGCATAAAAAGAGATATCTCCTGAGTAAATTGGGAACATGGGGACCTTGGGGAAGGGTTGAAGTGGGTAGGGGAAAGGCAGGGAAGCAAGCAGAGAAAAAAGTAGAGCTCAATAAATATCAATTAAAAAAAAAAAGTTCTTGAGCACATTCCAAGATAGTCAGGGCTACACAGAGAAACTGTTTCGGAAAACAACAAAACAAATCAAAACAAAAAGCCCCAAAACCAAAACACAAAATAAACAAACAAAAACTATGTTCTTCGAATCAAGACCCACTTACCCACAAAACATCAGCACCAAACACAATTTTTTTGCACCCTGTCAGACACTGGGGACATAACATTGTCCCAAAAAGATAACTGTTTCTGTGCTCAGGAAATCTAGTTTCAAGTACTTTACTAGTAGGAGAAATTATTATTACTTTTTTGGATGGTGTCATAGTTTTTAAATTTTTTTTTATTGATTTCCATTGAGCTCTACATTTTTCTCTGCTCTCTTCCCTGCCTCTCCCTCCCCTTCAACCCTCTCCCAAGGTACCAAGCTCCCAATTTACTCAGAAGATCTTGTCCTTTTATACTTTCCAGGAGAAATTATTTATAAAAATTAATATAGGATAAGCTTGGCATTCTTCTTTCTCTGAAAGGAATGAAGAGACGAACTTACAGCATCATTTAAGACCTCACTGTTTATAGGCAAGATGTGTTCAATCCGCACAAAGGGCAAGAGAGAAGAAAGGACCTCTCTAAGTTCTTCTATGTCCAGGTCTCTTCTTTTCACACCTCTTTTGTTCACACTATGTGCAGTGCCACTCAGTAGATTTGGCTCTATGAAACAGAAAAGGAAAAGCCTTCAGTGAAATCCCAATTTTTACAGACACAGTCTTTTTCTTTCCAAGAAACTTTTGTGTACATGTGTGTGTGGGTGTGTATGTGCCATGGCACAGAGGGTGAAGGCCAGAGTATGATTTTTGGAATTTGGTTCCTTCTTCCATCATGGGTTCCAAGGATCAAACTTAAGTAATCAAACTTGGGCAACAAACACCTTTACCCACTCAGCCATCTTGTTGGTCCTACGGGCAGTTTTACTTTATTCTCTACTATATAAAATCCTAGTACCATACTTTGTATGTAAGAACATCTACTTTAAGAAAGGTTATAAATAAGTTTAATTTAATACACAAGTTTTTCAACAAAGAGAAAGTACACTGTCTATAACATAGGAACATTCTTTATGACTTCTCTACTAAATGATTCTTTTTAGGTAAATTAACTCAAAGTAAGAAAAATGACAATTTGTTAATATTAAGGCTGTGATCAATTTTTAATATAAGAGGCACACTGCAAGGTATATACTATTTCTAGTCATGGTAGCATGCATGAGGAGGGGAGGGGAAGGGTTTCACGTAGTCCAGGCTGGAGTCCAACTTAATACGTTGCTAAGGATGAGTCTGAACTTCTTTCTGATCCTCCTACCTCTACTTCCTAAATTCTGGGATTAGAGACATGCACTACCATGCCCAAGTCAGGCTACTTATGTATAATGGTAATTTAATAATATATTAATCACCTATATCCAAAGGAGCAAAATCTAATGTACATTCATCCTACCTAGTTCTAAGCATCGAAATTTCCTTAACATGGGTCTGTTACTGCATATGGGTCAATCTTTAGTATTTGACATTTAAGTCCCCTGTCCTGAGAAGAGATAGTTATTTTTCATTAGGTATTAATGTGACAGGAATATCTAAAGAATAATAAATATGCTTATGACACTGGTATGAAGAAAATTATAATTTTCAAAATATTTAATTATATCTGTAATTGAGGGGGCTACATATTTTTCTTAAAATTTGATAATTTTTACAATGAATATGATCTTTATTGTTGATAATAAAAGTGACAATCTTTTGTTTGTTTTGTTTTTTGGAGACAGGGTCTCACTACATAGCCCTGGTTGTCTTAGAACTCAAAGAAATCAGTCTGCCTCTACCTCCTCACTGCTGAGAATAAAGGAATGTACCACCATGCCCAACTCAAATCTTTATTTTAGAAGCAAATACATCTCTTTTAAATCACATGAGAAAAATATATGTATATATTCTCTCTATATAAAGATAATATATATAGACAAAATAATTTGTATGTTTGTGATGTTGAAGATAAATCTAGGACCTTGTATTCAAGGCAAGTCCTTTACTATCAATATTTCTGTTCACTTTCTGACTTATAATTATTTTTTTAAAGGATCTTCTTTTTAAGATTTATTTATGTATTACTGCGACTGTTGTGACAAAAAACTGAACGGCCAGTAGCTAGGCAGTACATATACGCAGGACTTCCAGGAAGTAGGAAGGATAATCAAGGCACAGAGGAGATGTCAATGAGACACAGAGTGAGTTGGACATACAGAATGAAAGATAAAAAGCTACAAGGCAAAATGCATATTAATAAAAGTAGGTTAGTTTAAGTTGTAAGAGTTAGTGGGACAAGCCTAAGCTTGTCAGGTCAGTCTTTCACAATTAATAATAAGTCTCTGTGTCATTATTTGGGAGTTAGATGGCAGAACAGAAAAAGACTTGTTAGAGTACTGGGTAAAGGTTACACAAAACCTTCAAGCAAGGGCAGAACCATCTATATACAAATGTGACTAAAGAATGGCTAATTTGCCTTTCTTATTCTTGCAGGAGAAACATATTCTAACCTTGTCTAAAACGCATTTCATTTACTTATTTTTGTTTTTTGCTTGCATAAAAACCACGTGTGAGCCTGGTGTCCTCGGAGGACTGAAGAGAGTGTTGAATCCTCTGGGAATGGAGTTACAGATTGTGGTGAGCCACCGTGTAGGTGTTGGGAACTGAACCTGGATCCTTTGGAAGAGATGCAAGGGTTCTTAACCACTGAGCCATCTCTCTAGCCCCCAAAACTACTTTAAAGAAAATTTTATCCATGAAGGATTATCATTACCTGCCCAAATAAATATAATCTTTCATCACAACCAACCTTTCCTCCTTATTAATTACTCTCAACAAGGAGACCAATGGCCTAAAGTAATTAGGCAGTTTAGGTTTGGTAGTTATGTCGCTGCGTTGTTCACAATTAATTAACAATGAATTAGCTACTGATCCTAGAGGTTAGTTTTCTGTTGGCTTCTGGGCATAATCACTTTGCCAACTCATCAAAACATAACTTAGTGTGCTTTTGCTTAAAAGCACCTTAATACATATTTATTCATTAACATTGAACTCATGGCTAACAGCATTGTAACTTAGGCCTCAATGAAATTTATCAAACATACTCTATTTTCTCCATAAGGACATCCCAGTCTTCTTGCATTTCAGAATTTGAGACACTTTAGTACTTAATTGACAGCCATATTTAACTGAGATCATGAATAAATAAACAAAAAGGTAAAAGCACATTAAGAGGGGCTGGAGATACAGCTCAGTGGTTAAGAGTACTTGCTGGTCTTGCAGAGGACTGGGGTTGGAGTACTGGCTCACAACCATTTGTAGGCACAAACATAGTGCACATATAAAGATGCAGGCAAAATACTTATACATATAAAATAAATCTTTAAAAAAATCACTACAAAAAACAAAACAACAAAACACCCCCAACATATTAGGTAGACCATGAAAAGAGCAGGTATTCATAGTAGATCTGAAAATAAGGCAAAGTATCAGTGTCTCATTTCATCTTCAGGCTGAGAATTTGTATGTGTGTTTTGTGTTTCAGACAGGGTCTCTTCTAAATAGTCCTGGCTGTCCTGGAACTCACTACGTAGACCAGACTGCCCTTGAACTCAAGAGTTTCACCTGCCTCTGCCTCCCTTAATGCTGGGTTAAAGGTGTGAACTACCATGCCTGGCCTGAGAATTTAATTCTTGGTCAGTCAAAACACTTGTCTTCCTACTCTGTGCATGTCCACAAATAACACTGAAAGTGTGTGAATAAAGACTCGAGGTTACAAATAAATTGATAAACTTGCAAACAGAATCTATAAATGATAATAGACTGTATGTTGGTATTCAGAAATCTATTTTAATTACAACCATTTTGTAGTTTTTGTAGTGGTTTTTCAAATTTGAGAAATGCTGAAGACTTTTGAAGGTCACAGAAAAGTAAATTAGGAGAAAAATTGGAGAATTGCCTTTTCCTCTACTGCTTAGGTCTCAGCAATTAAGAGAACTTAACTGCTCTTGGGGAGTACCCAGGTTTGGTTCCCAGCATCCATATGGAGGCTAATATCCATCTGTAATCCGAGTTCCAGGCGATCTGATGCCTTTTTCTGACCTCTTTCAGCACTAGGCATGTACATGGTACACATACATGTGTGCAAGCAAATACACATAAATCTAAAAATTTAAGAGGAACAGAAGTCAAAGTCATCCCTGGTTACACAGGCTTGGGATACATGAGACCCTGCCTCAAAATAAGTAAAATACTGAAAGATGACAGGAAAGGTGGGAAATATATTTAACTTTCCTAACTGAAGTTTATTGATTTGGGTTCAGTATGTAGAGGAATACAGCACTATATGAGAGGAAGGTAACACGTGAGAGGTGGGTGATCTAATATAAAAGACCAGTATAGAATTCTATGTTTCAGGGTCAACAAGATGGCTTAGGGAGTAAAGGCACCTGCCACCATGTATAATAAGATCCCGAGTAAATCTCTGGTCAAAAGACAGAACCTATTCTTGCAAGTTGTACTCTGACTTCCACACATGTACTGTGCTGTGTGTTGAATATGTGCATGTACACAAACACAATAAAAAATGTAATAAAAATTAAACCTCAGTTGGAGGTAATTTGCCAGGCGGTGGTGGCGCACGCCTTTAATCCTAGCACTCGGGAGGCAGAGACAGGCAGATCACTGTGAGTTCGAGGCCAGCCTGGTCTACAAGAACTAGTTCCAGGACAGGCTCCAAAACTACAGAGAAACCCTGTCTTGAAAAACCAAACCAAACCAAACCAAACCAAACCAAACCAAACAAAACAAAACAAAACTAAACTAAACAGAAAAAAACCCCAGCTTTGTTGGTGTAGGAGGTCCTTCTGTCTTTGCATTGCTTTCGTTGGTTAATAAAGAAACTGCTTTGAGCCTGTTGATAGGGCAGAACTTAGGTAGGCGGGGGTGGGTACTAAATGGCATTCTGGGAGGAAGAAAGCAGAGTCAGAGAGACTCCATGGATCCGCTGGAGACAGATGCTGGGAATTTTACCCAGTAAGCTACTGCCACATGGCGACACAGAGATTAATAGAAATGGGGTTAAATTAAGATGTAAGAATTAGCCAATAAGAAACTAGAACTAATGGGCCAAGCAGTGATTTAATTCATACAGTTTCTGTATGGTTATTTTGGCGCTAAGCTAGCCGGGCAGCCAGAACGAACAAACGGCCCCCTGCAACACTTTGTGGTGCTAGATGTCCCTAATACGAGGGCCCCACACATACTAAATAAGTGCTATGCCACTGAGCTACACCCTTTGTCCCTCTCCCCTTTTTAGGCTTTTTGAGACAGGGTCTTACTATATAATAGCTTTGGCTGATTAGGAACTCACTTCGTAGACCAGGCTGGTCTCGATTCCACAGAGATTTGCCTACCTTAACCTCCCCAAGAGTTGGGATTAAAGGTGTATGTCACCATGCCAAGCCTTAGAATCTTTATTAGTTGAAGTAAAATTTATACAACACAAATTAATCATTTTAATCATTTAAAAAAGCACATTCACATTGTATACCTATCATCAATTCCAGAACATCTTCAACAATGTTTCTTTCTCTGACACCTTAATTACTACATGACATTTTTTATTCTAGCATTCCATGAATCACTTAACATACTATATCACAGACATAAAATGTAATAAAAACAATCTTTTACAATTGGAGAATAAATTTTTTGAAAAAAACTGATATATTTATCAACTTCTCCTCAACTCCACTAAAGTACTTCACTGACGGTAAAATCCTCTACTTCCTTCAGTCTACAGTGTGTTACCAAGACTGATGCATGTGTCTCAGAAGTTGCTGGGAATGTTGAAACCATACAGATCCTGACTGGTGCAAGCACACTTTCTGAACTTACCTCTGTCTGCTATTCTTTTCATCAATTGATGCTCGCCCCATTTAATCAGATACTTAAGGATATCTTGTTCACTTGCCTAGAATAAAAATTGATTATTATTTATTCTAATAAGATTATAAAAATGTTTAGTTCCACTAATGGCTTTTCCTAGGTCATAATGCACATGTGGAGCACATCTTACCCCATGTCTCTCTCTATCAGCAGTGTGAAATTTAAGAGTTAATCCTGTTGTCTATAATCAGTGAATGTTCTAGACAGCATTATTTTACTGGGTAACTTCAATCTTCATTCCATCTGATATTTTTATTATTACCATTGTTCTTCTTTATTATGTATATTTCCTACTTTTAAATTCTTTTATCTTTATATAAGGCTTCCATACTGCTAGTGTTTTTGGGATAAGATGAAGATGAACATATTTTCTCCAATGACAGGTAAAGCAAAAATGACGTATTATCCAGTCAGTCTACAATCTCTATAAGGCATTTTGTGGGTTGAGGAGTGGACCTTGCAGGACAATTTGTGAAGTCGCAATGCACCTTTTATTTCATATTTTATTTAAAATTTTATGGCACTTAGAGGCTGTTCTCCAAAATGCTTTGCTTGTTATGAAGAGATGCATAGCTCAAGACAACAATTTGACAGCACTAACAAATCCTAACTCCAATAAACATGTGGAACTGATTAGGACAATGAGACAAAGTTAATGAACGAAGATCCTCTACAAACAAAGACCAAGTGTTCCAGCATTTATTACTGTAAATAAAGCAATGTTGAAGAAGCACAATGGACAATTTAGTTGTTTTCTTTTTTTTTAAATTTAATATTTTCTAACTATGATGATACCACTTTATAGTTTATTTGGTATACAAACAAAGAAACAAATGGCTCAAAGGATTTACAGCTTACAGAATTAAAAGCTGTTGTACAGTATTTAGCATAAAAATAACTAAATGTAAAACAATTTAAAAACACATTACCTTACAAAACTTTTTGCAGTATTTAAAATCTACTATTAAATTACACACTAGACTAACTTGTAAGCCAAAGACATAAGAATTGACTGAAAATTACTTCTGGCTGAAAATACAACAGAAAACACAATTTTGCTTCAGCAGAACATGTGCACTCTGAGTTTTTATGATGAGTTGAACAGATCAGAAATGAAATTTCACTCTTGCTTTGTGCTGCTTAACCTATGGTCTACAATTTAAGTATGTGATATTCTACCAGAGGAAATTATTATATTAAATAACATCTGGAAGGTAAGACATTCACTTTCAGACTGTGTTCCTGACCTGGCCTGTCCTCTTTACAGCACAGCTGCTTAAGTCCTGGGCTTGTTCACAGAATTGAATCACGAGAGCAGTGTGCATGAAGGTCCAATGTGCCAAAAGGCTTTCAGGGCATAAATATGGAGCAGGAATTCACTAAGCAAAGTCTGTTTCTCTCTGCCCCACACCTTAAGAGTAACGAGTGCAGATGAATTTCTTTGTGCATGTGGGATGACAATGAACTTGAGAGGTGTATAAATGATTACCTGTAGGTAGTCAGACTGGATAGCAGTAAGCAGATGGTCTTTGCTGAGTTCATAAAAAACATCCGAAGTCATGACTTGGGATAACTCCTCACAGAGGAAATGTAAAGCTTGTCGGTGTACCCACTTAGAGCCGTATGGGTGTGAGCTCCACTTGAGGATGGCAATCAAGGTGTCTAATGAGATGCTCTCAGCAATGATATCCTCACAGCCTAAAAGAGAAGGCAAATATTTCTTAAGATTAATCAGAAATATTACTTATCGAACATTAGTGTGGTAGGCTACACAGACTTAAAAAATGGCAGTAGTAAAAAAATTCAAGAAGATAAAAAATCTCATGGATATCAAGACTTGCTTGGATAGGATAACAACAGATATGACATCTATAGGAAAAATGATGCCCTACAGAGACAGCTCTAGAGAGAAAGACTACTGAAGAAAACATAATTGTGTAAAATTCAGGAACTGAGTAAGATAGTACAATGGAGTCACTTGATCAAAAGGGAAGAAGAGTAGACTGCAAAGACAGATATCAGAAAGACATGAATGACAAAGGAAGGACATGGATGACATTTGACTGACTGAGCACAAAGATGAAAACAGGTAAAACACATGCTTGGTATTCTTTTGAATTAAATTCTGGCAAATTGAAAAAGAAATAAGTGAAATAAACCAAAACAAACAAATAAAAACCCAGAAAAAGCAACGATAGCATCTTAAAACCTCAAAGAAGAAAGTAAAAACAAAAACAAACAAAACAAAAAAACCAAAACCTCGAAAATAGTCAGTTTTCTCCTTAGGAAAAATCAATATAAAGCTATAGGACCAGGCATGATGGACAGCATACACCTTTAATCCCAGCATTTGGGTGGCAGAAACAGAAGGATCTCTGGTGTGGGAAGACCTCCTGTCTACGTGCTGCTTTTACTGATTAATGAATAAAGCTGTTTCAGCCAGTGACTTAGCAGAATAGGGCAAGGTGGGAATTCAAAGCAGATAGAGGAAGAGAGAGGAGGCGGAATCAAGAAGCCATGGAGCCCCTGCAGGAGACAGAAGCCAGACACAACCTTACTGGTAGGCCACAACCATTTGGCGATATACAGATTAATAGGAATGGGTTAATTTAAGATACAAGAGCTAGCCAGCAACGCTTAAGGTACTGGCCAAACAGTATGCAAATAATATAGTTTCTGTGTGATTATTTCGGGTCTGGGCAGCCGGGAAACAAATGAGCAGCCTTCAACTACAGACCTCAGCTTGGTTCACACTTTAGAGTTTCAGGCATGCCAGAGGGGAAGAGAGAGAGAGAGAAAGAGAGAGAGAGAGACCCTGCCTCACCCCCTCTCCCCACCAACGAGTGACAAAAATTGTAGAAGGGAGGGATATGACTAAAATTGAATAAAAACTTTTCATTGTTTGCTATAAAACAAAAAATAGTCATGATATTATGAAAAATGATGCCCTCTTCTAGCATGCAGAGTACTCATATATAAAATATAAATAAAAAATTAAAATTAAAACAACAACAAAACCCAAACATTTAAATACCACCACTGACAGTAACAAAAAATATGGCTACATACACTGTGCTGCACTCAGAGCCTTACAAAATACAGATCAAAGATTACCAATGAAGTCTAGAGACTTTCAGAGTTGAAAGTTCTAACTGAATATGGGAGTTAGTCCCATATTCAGGTAATACAAGATCATATGGCGTCTATTTACCTCTTCTCTCTCTTTTTCTGATATACTACCAGATGAGGGGATTCATCATAAATAACTGTGCCACATGATTTCCATAAAGATTTAACAAACTATTTCATGATGCTGCTAGCACCATGAACAGGGATGCTGTCTTCAGTTTATCTTTGCAACACCTTCTGCACTTGGTAGGCAGTAAAATGTGTTAAGGTACACAAGTGAGATCCTTGCAGATAAGAGGTACAAAATAGAACAGTGCTTGTAAGCAGCACCAATTAGAGAGGAGGGGATAGGAGTGAGCCTGTTTTTGCCATGTTGCTCATGAGCTTAGATAAAGATATGAAAAGCATGCTTCAAAAATCTCCAGATGATTGAATCTGGAAAGCACAGTTACCAAGAGCTATATAGTAAAATCACAACAGGCTATAAAGATCAGTCAAAATCAAATTCAATTGAATGAGGAATTTCTACACTTTAGAATAATGAAAATCAACTGCACAGTGGATGACAGAGGTGAACTGGCTTAATATAGAGCAGTATCTGGGTATTTCAGCTACATGAAAGCAAAAGGTATGGTTGTTAGAAAACTGAAGCACTCCTGGGTTTTAGTTCTCAACAGTGCCTAATGCTGCACTGCTCTCCTGTGTTGCTTTGAGCCCCACATTTTAGATGTGCACCGATCAAGCTGCAGAATGCTAAGAGTGGAAACAGAGCACAAGAGGGGAAAAGCTCTTGGCAAATACGTTATACAACTTACATAAGAGAAACCTAAGCAGAAATGTAAGACATGTTGTTACATGCCCAGTGGGCCTTTACCAGGCTGAGAAAAAAAGACCTGACTATTACTGCTCTAAGGACAGACCCCAACAACCAGCTGGATGTTAAGAGATTATGGCTCCCTAACAAAAAATTATTACAACCACAACTTCTCTCTTCTCTGTCCAAAGACCCTTCTAGAAAAGTAGAAGTAGCAAGTTAGGGATAGAGTACAAAGAATCCTTACACTGAACAGGAACCAAGGTCAGAAGATATCTAAGCCACTTCATTTTTAGAAAATAGTAACAGAGCAAGCCCAAAATTCATTAATCTAATCTAAATATTAAAACAACATCTTTGAAAGAGAGTTACACTTTTAGAGGATGTATCCACTCATAGGTTCCCATGTTACAGTGGGTGGCCTCACACCCTACACATACTAGCTGCACTGACTGAACTTAGTGGGCTGTTAAAAAAAAAAAAAAGTAAAGAAATTGTGAGGGTGATCTATTGGGAGGGATGTAGGAGGAGTTAGAGGGGAATAAATGGGAGGCATATATGATATTTCATTGCATACATGTATAAAATTCCCAAGGAAAAACTTAAAAGAAAAAATCCTTATAAGCACCACTGAGATGACCACGAGATATGCTCGTGACATCAGAACACATAAACATGCTGAATAATGTGCAAAGCATGGAAAAGTTCTCAAGGAAATTCTGACCTCAATATCTAGTCTATCTGTTTCAATGTTCCTTCAAAATACTTTTTATTAGCCTTGTTCTCTTCTATTCCCACCAGTATCACCTTATCCCAATATCAATATCCCAATATCAACTCCTGAAGTTTCCTTTCTACTTTTTGTATTCCCCACATATTTCAATCCACACCAAGCACATTGTGGAAAGGTCTGCGGAACACTATCACATCACCCATATTTAACTATTTTAAAAAGGAAAATTTAAAAAGAAAAGAATTCCAAGGCCAAGGCAAAAAAAAAAAAAAAAAAAAAAAAGAATATGTAGGCTAGAAGACAAGCTAACCTATGCCTCTGGTGTAAATGCCCAGTCTTTGGACTTAACAGTATGTTAAGAACTGGGGTGGTGGTGATGATGAATGTTTCTCTACTCTTCCTCTGGAGGACAAATTTTAAGAGTCTAAACTCTCATACTGCCCTCCTGCCTTCCCAGTGTCACTCCTTCCTGTTCTTGGGGAATATTTACCAAATGAACATCCTATGTGCAATCATTTGAGCCAGGCTTTTGGCAAGGGCTGTGGGAAATGGGAGATTCCCAGACAAGAACAGCTGGTAACAAAAATACCCTTAGAAAACCACAGTTCTTGGAGTGAAATTCTAGAACTATGGATGGATATCAAAAGACTATCACCCCACACGTAAGGGGGAGGTGATAATGTCATGCTTCGTGTTCGACATTATCAGTTTCCACCAGAAGCAGATGAACACAAGCAGAAATGGAGAGTGAAATAGCTTAGCAGCAAGTGGTGACACTCAAATGAGAAGTTTAAGACCCTGGTGCTGGCTGGCTTTAACTAAGTTACAAAAGCCACAACAACAACAACAACAACAACAACAACAACAAAAAAAAAAAAGGAAGGGAGGAAGAAAGGGAGAAAGGACAAACCAAGAATTGGACAAGCCAATTCTCAAATGCAGACATTTAATCTTTAAAAGTCTGAAGATTTCCAGGTCAGTATTCTTAAAAAAAAAATCCTATTTCCCACAGCTGCAAATGTAGACTGTTTACCTCAAGATTAAGCTTGGCTAAGGCTCTCAACTAAAAAGACAACTCACAGGAAATCCCCACAGTTATCTAGGATAAAAAAAAGTCCGCAGGCACACCTGGACAAAGAAACCTAGAGCAGGGGTATTTGTATGGAAGAGCCGAGACTGTTAAGCTCAAAGATTCAACCCCATATTCTAGGCTGTTAGAAGGAACTCCTCCAACTCCACATTAGAATCAAGCAGCTTCCCCCCACCCCCAAGACTCTGACTATATCTGTTTAAGTCCTTGATGGTTCTCATCAAGTTCTGCTGCCTCTCCTAACTACCTTGTAATCACTAATCTGAATCAAATTTACAGCACACAGTCCGAGTAGGAAAATACAGTTTCTGTTTTGGAATGCAGTCAGTGGATATGTAAACAAAAACAACACCTGCCCATCCCTGGTTGCAGCACTTGGGAGAGTGTTCCCCCGACCCTGCCTGGGCATCAAGTAGAGCTGGCCCTGGTGGCATGGGTGTGGCCCTGAGGGGGTGAGTCTGGGAGAGTTGGCTCTACCCCTCACTGGGGCAGTGTGGGAGAGGTTGCAATGGTGGAGGGCAGATATGGAGGGACAGGGAGACTAGTGGAATTGGGGTACATGAAGTGAAATTCACAAAGAATCACTAAAAGAGTTAAAAAGAAAGAAAAACAAAAGCAAGAGTTGCCCACTTACACTGGCAAATCTACCTGTGGATGTAGATTCTTGAGAGTGTTAGATCAGGAAAGAGCTCATGCAGAATTCAAAGGATTCACTGGGGCATCTTCTGATGCTTCACTGTCTGGTAATAACAAGACCTAGCAATGATAACTAAAGAGAAAGAGCTCAATACCTCTGTGATGAAGGCTGGGTTACCCCACCTGGTAGCCTCCCTAGATCTGCTGAAGTATTGGCAATGGAAAAAAAATAAATCTGAATAGGTGAGGGAAGAGGCTGCACTGATTTTTGGTGTTTCACTTAGAATAAGTTTGAACTATTTCCCTCATTCTCCATCCCAGTACAGTTCCGAGTTAGTTAGCAAAAGGAGGAGCAAGCAGCTTGGAAGGCAGAGAAAAGTAGCAATCAATGTTTTCTAAAAGTCACCTCAGCAAGGTACAAGGATAGGTGGATAAAAATATACCCACGAGTACTAGCTTGTGCTTGCTTCTTGCCTGCTCTGAGATTAGCTCTTACCCCTGATTTCAACTCTGTTGCCACTATGGGCATCATGGACACTACTAAAGGCATGGCAGTGGCTCCTGTGTCTGTCTTCACAGCTGCACTTCTGAAGCTGGCTGAGTTTGGCTTCTCCAGTTCACAACCCATTTGGATCCTATCGTTCCTTTTAGTATTTTGTTTCCTCAGCTTCCCCAGAACTGTGTAAAACTTAGTTCTGATAATAAAATGAGTAGAGCTCCCATTCAGTTTTGGTAGCTTGACTGTGAGTAATTCTATCATCTTTCCCAAACTCAAATCTTTTGTAGAGGTCATGTCACCAGGCCGACTATGATGAATTGAGTTTAACTAACCACACAAACTGATCTGCATCTCAGAAACTGAATTTAGCAACCCTGTGCCTGCCTCACATCGTCTCTGCCTTCTACTACACCGAGCCAGTTTTAAAAGTCTAGACTACCAGAACTTGCTCCAGCCACAACTTTGTACATATTGCTTTCTGCTATAGAAATAGTGGTATTCTGGAGTGGCCACCGCCAGGAATTTGCTAGATGCCTATACATATGGAAACCACAAGAAACACTTTTCCAACAGGGATGGTGTAGGATAAATGCCCCCTTTCTTCCCTTTGGACAATTCTGAATAGTACTCCATTCCTTCTGTTCCTCAGAGGGTTCTAGCAGTTATCACATCAGAACACGCAATTATATTGGCTCTCTCATTCCACTTAACACTTTCTAATCACATATTCCTATTCTCTGCAAGAACTCCCCAGAATAAACTACCAGCAAGTCTTTATTTTAGGACCCAGTTTACAGAGGAAACTTAGATTAAGACACAGTAGACATAAGAATTTAAGGGACTGGTGAGATGATTCAATGGGTAAAGGTACTTTCCACACCAGACCGATGATGTGAGTTCAATTCCCAGAAGTCACACAAGGCGGAAGGCTAGAGAATCAATTCCACAAAGCTGTTTTCTAACCTTTACCAACTTTTATGTCTCTATGTCTGTCTCCCCCCCTCCCCCATACCTGTTGTGTTTATACAGGACTACAAGTAATATTTATAGTCAGACAGGTTGCTCATGCCTATAAATCCTAGTGCTAGGAAGGTTAGACAGAAAACCTACTGTGAGTTCAAGTTCAAAGCAAGCCTGGGCTACCCTGTGACACTCTGTCTCATAACACCAATAAACAATTTAAATATTGTTCATCTCTTGGATTTTGGTCAAATGAGTGGATCATCTAGCTTTGGATTCCAGGTTACCTTTTCAGACTTTCATTTTAAAAGAGTCACTTGTTCAGTTGTATGCCAAACTCTATACTAGATACAATGTGATCAACTCTTTAGCTTTTGATCTCAAGAGGCTAGCAATTTTCTAGAAGAAATAGACACAGATGTGAGCTCTACTGCATACAACAATGCTGTCAGGAGTAGACAAAAGACTGTATGGTCCACAAGGGGAGTACCTGAATTCTCAAGGGGGAGGAGGGTGAGAATGGCAAGGGATGACTTTCCAGTTGAGGAAAAATTTAAAGTACACATTTTTTGGCAAACAGGAAGAAACTGCATTCCAGGAATAGAGAAGAATGTGTGCATACAGCCAGTTGTTGAAAGTGCAAGAATGCACAGCTTCAAAAAATGGCTTGTTGAAAAAAAGAATACTTAGAACACACCCATTCTAGTAGCCTGTAATCCACCAATATTATAAATTTGTCACCCAGAGTGCTTCATATAGCTTCAACCTATTCTCCTAGTAAGAAATCAAATTTGCTTTACAAATCAAAGAAGTATTTGTGTTTCATCAAATTTCAATTCCCTCCTAATTATTAAAACCTAAGAAGCTGTTAGCGTTAAACAGTTTTGACTTAAGAAAATAACATCAAGTGGTTAAATAATGTATTAGTTTTCTATTGCTATATAACAAACTACCATAAGTTACTCGGTTAAAACAACATTTATCTTCTCATACGTTCTGTAGGCTGTGAGTCTGGGCATAATGATCTGGATCTCTAGCCAGGACTTCATTAAACATGAAAGAAGGGAGTCAGCTGGGCTTTTATTCTGTCTGAAAGCTCATTTGCCTCCCATCTCATTCAAGAATGTTGGCAGAATTAGTTTCTTGTGGTTACATGTCTATGGACCCAGCTTCTTGCTGACTAATGGCTGGGGAATACATTCAATACTTGCCACATGATTCTTTGGTGAGGCTACCTTACTTACCACATAACAGCTTATTTCTTCAAATTCAGCAAGTAGTGTGGAAATTGAATTGCTATCAAGATGAAGTCCTTTAAGAATGATATTTCATCATCTATGCCTTTAAAGGTCACACCCACATTTAAGGAAGGATTAAAAAAGTGCCAATATGAAAAAAAAAAATGGGGACAACTAAGTGCTACCTACAGTGTCTACTTGTCCTAGTAAGTTTCTGAGCACCTTAGCAAACACACTGGCAGCCTGGATGAGCCTCATCAGTTACTCTGCCCTTAATACCTCCATTTTTTTGTTCTAAGTTGTTTTTTTTTAAACTAATTTTTTAAAGATTTATTTATTAATTATCTGTACAGTATATCTGCATGTATGCCTGGAGGCCAGAAGAGGGCACTAGACCTCATTACAGATGTTTGTGAGCTACCATGTGGTTGCTGGGAATTGAACTCAGGACCTTTGGAAGAGCAGGCAATGCTCTTAACTACTGAGCCATCTCTCCAGCCCCTCTGAGTTGTTTAAGTTAGTAATTCTCTGAAGAATGCTGAGGCAAATCAATACCTTAAGGAGATTCCTTAGTTCAGCAAAGCAAGCAAGCAAACAAACAACTAATCCAAAATGAAGTTGAGTGTTTCTGGGTTTTAGTTCTTATTTTTTCATAGCTAATATTGAGAATCTGGTTGTTTCTGTTGGGTAGAAGGACATAATACAGAAGCATAGTTGGTTTTTTGTTTGTTTCAATGCTAGGATTGAACCTAGGGCCTTATGCATCAAGTTCTCTTAAAGAGTAAGATATTAGCCACATGGAAATGCATCTTCTAGGGTTCTGTCCTTCTTGTAAGTTTTCTTGTAATACCTGAATAACAGAAAGTGAGTACTATTAGAGATCTAATTTAAGATCTCTGCATTTTCCTTTAGTTTATTTAAAGATTCTCTCCCAAGACTCTCTGTATTGCTTATTGGAAAGAACCATGAGAAATACCAAGTTAACAGCGGCTATCTACAGATAGAACAGTGACTGAAGAACAATGATAGAAAGAAGGGCAGAGATGCACAGTTTTGAATTTTGTTCCATGTGAATGTATTCCCTACTGAAAACATTAACACTACCAGGCTATGAAAACTGCCAGGGTTCATTTGTTCTCTCAGTGCTCAGCAAAATCCAGGCAAGTATTACTAAGGAAATGAGAAGGTTCTTTATTCTGAGAACATTCTTCCTTTTGACAGGAAGGAGGCAAACACTGAGATTCATGCTGCATATGTAAGAAATGCGCACCCTGCACCTGTGCTCTGTATCCTTTAACTTGTGTCATCTGTGTGGAGGAAAAAAATAAAGGTGGATGTCTTTGTCACTGCTCTATTGCTATGAACAGACTCTATGACCAAAGTAACTCTTATAAAAGAAAGCATTTAATTGTGGGCTTGCTTACAGTTTCAGAGGTTAGTCCATTATCATCATTGTGGGGACCATGGTTTTATGCAGATAGACACGGTGCTGGGGAGGTAGCTGAGAGTTCCACATCCTGCTCTGTAGGCAAAGAAGACACTCTGGGCCTGGCTTGGGCTTTTCAAAGCTCAAAGCCCACCCCCAGTGATACACTTCCTTCAATAAGGCCACACCTCCTAATTATTTTAATCTTTTTAAATAATGCCACTCTCTGGTGACTAATATTCAAATAGATGAGCCTATGGGGGCATTCTTATTCAAACCACCACAATGGGAAAGCTGAAAACTTGAAGGAGCTTCATTTAGTAACTCAGTAAAGCACACAGACAACTGAGAAAAGAATTTTTAAGATCTCTAAGCTTCAAGCACACACACATAAGAACTCTCACTATACTTAAATGAATACAGATTGATAGTTCTTTATAAACTATATAAACTATCACTGTATAAAAAATTATTTATTTTTATTTTATGTGCATTGGTGTTTTGCCATGGGTGTCGGGTCCCCTGGAACTGGAATTACAGACAGTTGTGAGCTGTCATGTGGGTGCTAGAAATTGAACCTAGGTCCTTGGGTAGACCAGTCAGTGCTCTTAACCATTGAGCCAACTCTCCAATCCCCATAAACTACCATTCTTTAACATGGTATTTAAAAGTATTTATTTTGAGACAGGGTCATACTATGTAGTCCTTGGCTGGCCTAGAATTTGCTCTGTAGACCAAGATGGCCTCAAACCCAGAGATCTATCTGTCTCTGCCTCCCAAGTGCTAGGAATAAAGGTGTATGCCACCATACTACGTCTAACAAAACATTTTAAATGCTCACATTACCAAGTTTTCAAAAAGCTGGAAATTTAATGGGGGAAAGCATTCCTAAGGACGACAGTTTTGTTGAGTAGTTGAACAGCCATTTCTGGAGAGAAACAGGATATACCACTAAAACTTAGACTGACAAGAGACCCATCTCCAATTGCCTTTAGCTGTAAGTGTGAAATTTTGCCTGCTCATTTGAAAAATGTAGATATAGTCCATCTTGTTAATGAAACCGCCCTTAGCCTTAGATACTATATACCTACTGATTTCTACATTGAGTAATTTATGATAAACAAACAAACAAAAAAAGGCTATTCTTACAAAGGAAGTCAAACTTCCTTACAAGTGTGTCTGCTCTACTGAAACATTCTAAACCAAAAACAAGCACAAACTGGGTGGTGGTGGCGCACGCCTTTAATCCCAGCACTCAGGAGGCAGAGACAGACGGATCTCTTGTGAGTTTGAGTCCAACCTGGTCTAGAAAGAGAGTTCCAGGACAGGCTCCAAAAGCTACAAGAGAAACCCGTCTCAGCCGGGTGGTGGTGGCACATGCCTTTAATCCCAGCACTCAGGAGGCAGAGGCAGGCAGATCTCTGTGAGGACAGGCTCCAAAGCCACAGAGAAACCCTGTCTCGAAAAACAAAACAAAACAACAACAAAAAAAGAAACCCATCTCAAAAAACTAAAAAAACAAACAAGCAAACAAAAACCTAAAACAACAACAACAAAAAACAAAACCCACAAAACCCAAACACACGCCCACCCACCCACCCACCCACCAAAACCAAGCACAAGATTAGTGAGGGGTGTGAGAGTGTGAAAGGGAGTCTCACAAGAACTAGCCAAAGATTTCTACATAAAGGGAACAGAAACAGTGATGACTTTCTGCCATAGATTTATTAAAGTGTTAAAGAAAAACAACCGGTTTACTTAGTATCTGAGAAGTGCATAGGCTTACACCCATTTATCTAAAACTAAAAGATGCCCATTTTATCTGGGTGTGGTGGCACATGACTTTAATTTCAACACTCTGGAGGCAGAGGTAGGCGGATCTGTGAGTTTGAGGCCAGCCTGGTCTACAGAGCAAGTTCCAGGGTAGCCAGAAAAACCCTATCTCAAAAAACAGAAACAAAACAAACAAACAACCCCCTCATTTACCTTGGGTAACAAAGTTAATAACTGTACCTTGCTCACTACTATATCCCATTGTCATTAGCATCATTTTCACTGCAATAAAAAAAAAATCTACAAATTTTGGGATAGGGCTGTTTTTCCAGACCACCCAAGGTTTGATTCCTAGCACTCACATGGCAGCTTATAAACATTTTTAACTCCAGTCCCAGGGTATCTGATGCCCTTTTCTGGCCTCCTTGGGCACTGCACACACATGGTACACAGACAATTGCAGGCAAACTCCATACATAAAATAAAAATATAAACTTTTTTTTTTAAAGTAGATCCTTGGATTTACAATGAACAGGATTCAAATCTTGGCCCATAGGGGCTAGAAAGATGGCTCAGTGGTTAAGAACACTGGCTACTCTTCCAAACGACCCAGGTTCAATTCTTAGCATCCACATGGCAGCTCACAATTGTCTGCAACTCCAACTTCAGGGGATTCAACACCCTCACACAGACATACATGCAGTAAAAAACACCAATACACCAATATAAAATCATTTAAAAAATACTTCACCTGTAATTGTAGTGAGTAGTATTTTCTAGTGTCAGTTTTTACATGGCAACAGGACCTACCACAGTGAGTAAATAATACTCCTGAATAAACACAGTACAAGCAAGAATTAGTAGGGGCTTGGAGTGTGGTTCATTCATAGAGTGCTTGCAAACATGTAAAGGGCCCAGGGCTTGACCCTTGGTATACACACATGAGGAAAAGAAAAAAAAAAACCAACCTAATTTTGACTTACTATAGATTTGTATCTACTTAAAATTACATACCTAAAAAATTACCTAATTTCAGAACATTTTTCTGATCTCTGAATCTTGTAGACAAAGAGAATTTTCCAAAAATGCAAATGAAATTAGTCGACGAAACTTGTTTTAGTGAGGGCTCTCAAAGTTCTTTTTTCTTTCTTTCTTTTTTTTTTTTTTTTTTTTGGTTTTTCGAGACAGGGTTTCTCTGTAGTTTCGAAGCCTGTCCTGGAACTAGCTCTTGTAGACCAGGCTGTCCTCGAACTCACAGAGATCCGCCTGCTTCTGTCTCCCGATTGCTGGGATTAAAGGTGTGCGCCACCACTGCCTGGCGACAAAGTCCTTTATGTAAGTTTTGTTTGCCTCTGTAGCCTTATTTATTGCCATACCCCTCATCTTTGCAATGTCATCATCGTCCAACCAAAAGAGTCTTTATCCTTCCCGCCTTTGCCTCCAGATCTTTCTATCTGCTGTTTCTTCTACCCCCAAATCATTATGAGACTATTCATTCTCCAGGTCATGCTTTTCTGGGAAGTTCCTGATCGTGTCTCCAAATACCATGTCTCTCCACTAGGGTCTATGGTTTCTCTGACTCAGTATTTACTGCTTTGTTCTATGAAGACACTTTTGCTATAATTATCTAGTGATGCCACTAGACTGCTGTATTTATTCCTTTAATCTAAGGGCCTAGCATACAGTAGAGCTCATTAAATGTGCTAAATGAAAAAAACAGGAGTCATAAAACTAATTCTACACTGGGACCCTATATGAATAAAGAAACTATAATTTTTCCACCGCCAGTATCCATTTTTGCTTTTCCTTGTTTGAAAACTCACAAAGCAGTTACGGTCTCAGATTTACAGATCCACATTATCCATCCACTACATATATATGTGAGTAATACTGGGGAGCAAACACAGGGTCTTGGTTACACTATGCAAGTGCACCATGGGACTGTTACCCCAGTTCCAGTTACTTTTATTTAATCTAATAATTCCAAAAAATGCAAAAAGAAAGCTGGTATAAAAACATAGAAGTGGTATATCTACATTAAACACTTTAAATGCTACATAAAAGACAATTTAAAGAAAGATTTATTATGGCCTGCATGTATACGCATGGTGCCTGTGGAGGTCAGAAGTGGGTGTTAGGTCCCTTGAACATGGAGTTGTGGATAGTTATGAGCCTCCATGTGGATGCTGGGAATGAAACCCAAGTCCTCTGCAAGAACAGCAAATGCTCTTAAGTACTGAGTCATCTCTCCAGCCTCTGAGTGCTTACTATTTTTACTACTCACAACTACAAACCAACAAAACCTCTACCTAGTTTATTTCTTCTTTAAAAATTTTATTTTGTGTGCATGTGTTTTTGTGTATATGTCTGGGCATGTGTGAGGAGGTCAGAGAACGGTTTGAAGGAGTTAAGTTTTCTCCTTCTACCATGTGGGTCCCAGGGACTGAAGGGTCATTGGGCTTGACAGCAGGTGCTACCCTCTGAGCCATCTCTCTCGCCCTATTTACTTAGTTTTAAATTAATAGGAGTAAAGAATAACACACTAATTACACAGTTTAGCTTAGGGCATTTTCTGAACCTCTCATAGTAAGATATAAGTTCAAATGCCAATATATTTAGAAAACAATAAGATCTATGCGCTACTTGGAATTCTAGTCAAACATAGTTTTAAAAAAATCAGCATTGTTGCAGGGCAATCACACGCCTTTAATCCCAGCACTTAGGAGACAGAGGCAGGTGGATCTTTTTGAGTATGAGGACATACTGGCCTACAGACTAGTTCCAGGACAGTTAGGGCTGTTCCACATACAAACCCTGTCTCAAAAAACAAAACAAAACAAAATTAGCATTGTTTTTGATGCAAGCTTCAATTCGGGAAGGACACTGACAGTGTAAGCCTAATTTTATACCAAATCATTGGAAAAGGTTTAATTATTACAGTTAAAGAGGAATATGTTTGATAACATATGTCTTTGATAACAAAGACATTTAAGTGTGTAAATGTATTCTGTTTCCTGTACTAATTTTATCTTTTAATTTTTTGAGACACCATGTATCTCTGGGCTGTCCTGGAACTAGCTTTGTAGAAGAGGCTGGCCTCGAACTCAGAGATCTGCCTACCTCTGCCTCTCAAGTGCTGGGATTAAAAGCTTGCCATCACCACTGCCCAGCTTCTGGAAGTAGTTTTAGATATGTAGATATTTTACCTTCAAACACGAACATGTAAAAACATAGCACACATACATGAACACTAAACATGAACTATGTAAGAATTATATACATGTACATGCAAAGGCCAGAAGACAATTTTGGGTAGTGTTTCTTGGGTGCTTCTATCTTGTTCTTGAGACAGGGACTTTCAATAACCTGGAGCTTACATGGCTGGCTACTGGGCCATGGGGCTCTGCCTGGTTCTCCCTTTCCAGTGCTGGGATTGCAAATGCATACCAACATGCCCAGCTTTCTACCTTGATTCTGGAATCAAACTCAGAATGTAATGCTTGTCCAGAAACATTTACCAACTAAGCTATCTCCTCAGTCCTTAAATTCTTAATATATCAAAGTCATTTCCTTCGTGGAGACTTATTTAGTGAGACTAGAACCATATCAATTTGTACTAGAAAAACGGCTGAAGCCATGTTTCTGGCCAGCCTTTAGTCACTGAACATTTTAGCAGTTCTATAAACACACTTGGAGACATTCACAAATAGTATTTTTGTTAGTGAAGAGTTAGGATTGGAACCTAAATCCAAAGTTCAGTTTACAAAACTCTGCATCAGACACTGTTTACTTATTACTCAACCTGCACAAGTTTCACAGGGTTTTAAAGACTAAGTGAAACAACTTATAGCCAGTGCTGTTATGAAGCTAGGTGTACCTGGGCATTCAAAGATTATCTTTCTCCTGTTATAATCTTGAATAACAACAGTGTCATTAAAAGTTAACCTGAGATTTGAAAACAGTCTATGTTCTTCATTTTATGACTAACACCAAAAGTTCTGGTAACTTGACATCTTTAATTTTTATGTTTCACTTTGAAATATAAATAGTAATATGCAAAAAGCATAGTGAATAGATCGCTCAACAAATCAAGGCCAAATGAGACTCTACGTTATCTATCAGTCTGTTGCTATTTCATTCCTGCACCAATCCTTGGACCTTATTATATACTGGCAGTGGTGGTACACACCTTTAATCCCGACACTTGAGTGGGAGAGGCAAGTGGATCTCTGAGTTTGAGGCCAGCCTGTCTACAGAGTGAGTTCTAGGACAGCCAAGGCTACACAGAGAAACCTTGTCTTGAAAACAAACAAAACAAAAACCCAATTACTCAATCACAAAAAGAAAAAAGAAAAGAAAAAGAAAAAAGGACTTCTAAGTAAGCATTATATGACTTTAAGCAGACATTCAACAGGTTCTGCAGCAAATGAACTGTACATATTTTAGAAATACTTGTTATGGCTTCAGTGTCAGATACACATTTATAAGCTATAATAGTTATTGCTGTCTTTAAGTATACAAATAAGGGAAAATAAACATTCCATTTTCAATAGAAAACAAATTAAGTTTTGACAATTGCTTACAATTTTATTTTCCTTAATAAATAAAGACAAGGCAATTTAGAATGAGAATTTCCAAGTTATGGGACCATTTAGTTATATAACTGAATACAAATGTGAGTAACTGTCATTGCTGTAAATAATTTATTGCTGAATTTTAGAAACATAATTAGTTCTTTGATCTACATTATAAATTAGATCAAAAGGTTAAGATTGCTCTTAGAAGTCCAACATATGGCACACACCTTTAATTCCAACACTCAGGAGGCAGAAGCAGGCAGATCTCTGAGTTCAAAGTTAGCTTGGGGGACTAGAGAGATGGCTTAGTGGTTAAGAACACTGACTGCTCTTCCAAAGGTTCAATTCCCAGCAACTACACAGCAGCTCACAACTGTCAGTAACTCCTGTTCCAGGGAATCTGATACCTTTACATACATGCAGGTAAAACACCAATGCACATAAAATAAAATTATTTTAAAAGAAAAGAAGCTAATTAAGAGTTCCAGGCCACTGGAACTGTATAGAGAAAGTTTGCTGCTGGATTAAACTTTTTTGGATTCAGATGAATAGCCTTGACTGACTTCAAGGATATTTTAAGTTAAAATAATATTCTTCCATATCAGTGAGCTATCAAGTGAACAGATGATCAATCAATTTGACATGTTTCTTAAACTGATGAGTTAGATGATAATCTCATTCTTTAGATCTACTTTTCTAAATAATACTTCCTTTTTATCTTCGACACTAGGGTTAAATGTTTTCATTTTGTTTACAAGTTCTAAGGCCTTCCTTGGGCATGCTAGGCAAGCAAGCATTTATCACTGAACCACACATCCTAAACTCACTGCTCAGCTCCCCTTTCATAAGAAAACATTATGCAGAAGCTAGAGAGATGACTCAGTTTTTCTTCCCAGCACCCATTTGGCATCTCACAACCGTTTGTAACTCCTGTTCCAGAAGATTCTATCCTCTCTTCTGGCCTCTGTGGGCATAGCATGTACACAGTGCAAACATACATGAAGGCAAAATGCCCATACCAATGAAAAATTTAGAAATCCAAAGAAAAACAATTAATTAGCTCTCATTAGCCATCAGAATAATTTAGAGGCTGGAACAACAGTTCAGTGGTTAAGAGTATCTGCTGCAACCCAACACCCTCTTCTGATCTCTGCAGTCACCAGGCATAGACAGTATAAATGTGTAGGTACTTACACACACATATAAAAATAATAAAACAAATTAAGAAGAATAACTGATAGTACACAGTGAAGAGTCTACCAAGAAGAAAGTACTATTAATTCTTGGGGTGATTTGAATACTATCAAGACTTTGATTCTCGCTGGGCGGTCGTGGCGCACGCCTTTAATCCCAGCACTCCTTTAATCCCAGCACTCGGCAGGCAGAGGCAGGCAGATCTCTGAGTTCGAGGCCAGCCTGGTCTACAAGAGCTAGTTCCAGGACAGGCTCCAAAAGCTACAGAGAAACCCTGTCTCAAAAAACCAAAAAAAAAAAAAAAAAAAAAAAAGACTTTGATTCTCTCTTTAGGAAACATAAACTATATGACAAGAAGAAATGAGACAGTATACAGGCATTACCAGAGCCAAGTTAGAAGATGAAAATACCCAACAAAAATTAATGCTTGAAAATTCTTAGAAAAGAGAAAATACTTTTTCACTTGGAATGGCTAATATAAAATAGGACACAAAGCATTTGAGTTTGTTCTTAAAGGATAAGGCAGTATTTGGAGATTTAATAATAAGAGACAAAAGTATCCTAGACAAAGGTGACAGCAGAGGAATAGAGAGAAAATCTATAGTCTATACAAAAAATTTAAGGTTTAAAGTAAGACATGTAAGCAAATGTTCTATTTCAGAACTCTACCCAAACTTTCAGTAAAACTGTTTATAAATGCTAATGCTCCTTGATTAGACATGCATCATCTCAGTCAGTTGAACTCATGAAACTAAAAGTAACTTTTTATGCCTCACGCTTGACTGACTGCTCTGATCTGCTGAAAGTGGTCTCTTCAGTTCAGTTCATCATTCTTTTAGAATTACAGTCAGACTCATCTGCTGAAGAGGGTACAATTACGAACAAGTAAAATGAACTGTCAGCGTCACTGATCTCTGACAAAAGGAAAAATGTCAGTATGCAGGACAATGGAAAGAATAAAAATGGATGAGTGAGTAAGGACAGTGAGTCTGCCTTTTTCGATGATTCCAGGCACACACTCTTGGAAGCTGGTCAAGTTAAGGGTTAAAAAATTAGGTCACTGTTTTTGGGAGGGTTGTTAAGATTTTTTTTTCACCACTATACAAACGAGGAATTTTTTTTAAAGATTTAATTTATTTATTATGTATATGGTGTTCTGCCTGCATGCATCCCTGCAGGCCAGAAGAGGGCACCAAATCTCATTACAGATGGTTGTGAGCCACCATGTGGTTGCTGGGAATTGAACGCAGGACCTCTGGAAGTGCAGTCAGTGCTCTTAACCTCTGAGCCATCTCTCCAGCCCCGCTTGTTAAGATTTTTAATTCAATAAAATAAAATCACATTCATAATGACTAAAAATATGGCAAATATAGTATATAGTCCATTTTAAAACACAAATTATATATAAATTTCATCTTCCAAAGGTTGAAAATGTATTTTTGGTTCAGATAAGACAGCAGTATGTCTGTGGATTGTAAGACATTATGCTTCTAAAAAGCAGATTTTTCTTCACAAAGGAAAAAAAGTCAACAGTAGTACACTTTCACTTCTGTCCACTGCCCAGTGCATGCCATGGGTGCTGTAAAGCACCACAGTGGTAAAATACTTGCCCTTCTTTCTGGTTTCTTCCAATTCAATAATCTAATTTTATATGCTAATTTTGTTTTTAGTATAGGCACTGACATCAATCAGGCTTCTTGAGTTGCAACCACAGAATAATTGCAGGTACCTTAAGAAGAAAACGGATTTATCTGAGGCTTTGTGTTAGTCTCTAGCATTGCTGGGAAGGCTAGTGACTGGGCTCAGCAAACAGGCAAGAACAGAAAAGGCTGCAGAGTAAGCACTCTAGAGTTATCCTAGAACCTAGGCAATGACAGCTCCTGCCTGTGGCAGGACAGTGGTGACTGTGGTAGTGTGACCCTTTCTCTTTTTTTGTAGACGAATGTACATTTTTAGCTACCTCCTGTTACCACTGTGGGGAGTTAAAAGTGGAGTGGGGGGCTGGAGAGATGGCTCAGAGGTTAAGAGCACTGGTTGCTCTTACAGAGGGCCTGAGTTCAATTCTCACCAACCACATGGTGGCTCACAATCATCCATAATGAGATCTGGTGCCCTCTTCTGGCCTACAGGGATACATGCAGGCAGAAACATTGTATACATAATAAATAGATAAATCTTAAAAAAAAAAAGTTCAAAGCTATCCTCAGTTACTTAGTAAATATAAAAAGAGCCAAGACTATATAAGGCCCTGCCTTAAGGCAAACAGGCAAAATACAAACAATGAGAAAAAACTTCATATTCCTATAACAGCAAATAAACAATCGTCATACATGATGAATTCTTAATCCTCCTTCCCTTAGGGCTGTGGCCTCTTCAAGGAACTTCTGGGTCTGAAGGGCATTAATGTCATATCTTTATTTTAAAAACTAATTTTGGGGCTGGCAAGATACACTGAGCATTCCTATTTGAATCACACAACAAAAAATACAGACCGGGGGCTAGAGATATGGCTTAAGAGCACTGGTTGTTCTTCCAGAGGAGCTATGTTCAATTCCCAGCTCACAATCATCTGTTACTTCAGTATGGGGGATCCAGCACCCTCTTCTTGCCTTCTCAGACATCAGGCATACACACAGTACATATACATACACATAGGCAAAACACTCATACACATAAACTAAATAATAAATACGGACTACTCAATTCTCTTTAAAATGGTATATATCACTGGAACCATGAGACATGCTGAGAAAGATTTAAATTATCACATACAACAGATGCCTGAGCACAGGTATTGCTGGTATGTAAAACTCCTGTTGGGAAAAGCTAACAGGCAAGTGACAAATAGACTGATCTTAACAGTTTGATAAGTACGATGGTAAGAGGTAGAAATCAACTTAAAATTGTAATAAAATTATAAGACAATCTTAAAGCCAATAATTGTCTAAAAAGAATCTATAAAATATACTGAGTATTGGACTTAAATAATAAAATTATTCTTAGAAAAGACAGTATCTAGGAATGAAGCTTAGCAGTAAAGTGTTAGCCTTAGTGGAGGGCAGAAAGAGAGAAGAAAAAGATGACTGTGGCAATGAAGATGCACCGTCACAAAGATTAGTAGCTGACATTTATTGAATGCTTATTATATATCAAATAGTGTTCATATCAATTAACATATATGGTTTCCTTAATCTTCAGAATCATACTTTATAGGGTTACTATTCTTTTTGCAAATCAATAAGACAGAGAATTAAGAGCTATATGACTCGTTTATGGTGAAACATGTTAAGATACTGTAGAGGAGGATTCAAAGCTAGTCCGTCTGGCTCCAGACTTGAGCTTTAAGCTTTATCACATGAATTAGTTCCACAAGTGACCAAATACGGTCCCCTCATGGAAATGAGGTAAGGCATAAAAGACCTGGTATGAATTTATCCTGGGTATGAGGAATAGGCATGGCCCACATAAAGCACAAGAAGCTAAAGTGAAAACCACACCTGAAAATGTTGAATGGGAAGAGACAAGAGCCAGATTTGAGACAAAGAAGGGACATTTCAGATCTTTAAGTGCATTGTATAAAATGCAATTTCTACGTAAATGACAGAAAAAATTTAACTCACCAAAGAAAATAAAAGCGCTCTAGGACAGGTAATCAAGTACCACCAAAGACCTAGGAGCTAGCTTGCAACTTCACTTTTCATTAAAAACAAAAAAAATTAATACCTTAAGGTATGCACTCTCACTTTTAAAAACAGGTAAATATAGAAGACACACAGTTTGAGAAAAGAAAGACTTATCATACCTTTTTGATGCTGTGGCAAACTTCACAATTTCTGTAGAAGCATTTTCTCACAAATTTGGCTTTATAGGATAAAGGAATGGTAGGTCAAGCTGCTAGGTCATTTCTGATACTGTCCCTATAAACTGGCATCTCTAAGTAGTCAGCTATTAATATAACTATTATTTTAAACTAATAAAAGCAGTTTAATGACATTCTTGCTGTGACAAAAACAATAGTCTGTTACTGAAAGACAATAATAAAAATTTTAAAAGATTATGTAAAAGAAATTTTAACTTTTGTTCTCTTATCAATGCCTGATTCTCATCTTATTACTAACGTCATCATCTACTAGGGTTTAAAAAAATATTTCTCAAAGTCCTATTAATTAGTTGATTTGGCCATGTATTTTTCAAGATAGAAAACCATGCTAAAAGTTTTCCTTACTGTACTAGCAAAATTAAACTTCTCAAGTAATACTGGGTCATATAAATTGTTTCATTTTAATTTATGGCCACAGAAAGCTAAGTATTTACTCCCTCTGTGTAGGAAATGTCTCTTTCTAGCTCTGAAATGTTAGGATTTTAACATTTACCACAAGATATACTTCTCTAACATAATATTCATATATTCATTTGCTTTGAACACAGAAAAAATATGCTATCCAGATAGACAGTTTGTTTTGTTTAAAACAAATGAAAAAGTCAGAGAATTAAAATGAATTTAAATGTGTCCTACCTTTTATTTTTATAATGAATTTATTCTAAGCAAGTAAGACTCAATGAGGTGTTAAATATAAATATAGGAATCTAAACTTGAAATCTGGGGAAATGGGGAGGTTCAAAGTTAGAGCAGAGACAGCATAGATGGCTAATCACATAGTCCCATACCCATTATCTTATATTAGGCAAGAACAAGGCTGCAGTCTCACCAATATTCTTTATCATTAGTACTGAATACTTGATCTTAATCAAGTATGAGTAAATGAAAAGCTACATTAATACTGACCCTGAAGTTGTCTCAGCATTCCTAATTACAGCTTGAGAAAAAAATTAATCCTGTATATTCTAGACACTGATATAGAATTAAAGTAGTTGTGGTTTTAATTTACTAGACAAATACATAATTTTAGAAATAAAAATTTAAAGCCAGAATTTCATACCTTGTGCAAGCATGTTAAATTCCAAGAACAATGCTATGTGGTAAAGTTCCATGGCTTCTTCTGCCCTGGTCATGTTTGGCTTTCCTGCAACGAGAGCCTGAACTTCACTGAGACTCCCCACAGAAGGGCTACAGTGCAAAACAGAGAGGTCCACCACGTCGGTATACATACAGTGTAATATCACTTTTGCATATTTTTTTGGTATAATGGACTCATCTAATATAATTCTTGTGGGAGTTCTCAAAGTTCGGTCTGTGATTTCTTCACCAGTCCGTATCCTCCTTTGTAATAAGTTTCGGAAAAATGGGGATCGTGCAGAAATAATAGCCTTGTGGGCTTTGAGCTCTTCATCTAAACAGTTCTGATTTCCACCAAAAGCTTCCACTAGTTCAGAATCTGAAGAAAAACTAAGGACGACATCATAATAACACATGTAATCAAAGAGTCCACGCATATCTACATCAAGGGAATTTGGTGTTCCAAATTCTTCACTAAGCTGAACAAGGATATCGACATTCTGAAACCTTGAGTCCTCCATTCCAAATTCTCCCGTATAAAGGTAGTGTAACAAGGCAGAAAACATGGGCATGTCAATACCAGCTGTACTGATGTCCATTATTATCTCTGCCCCATACTCAGGCGAAGAAGAAAGCAGTGTTTTAAAAAATGGACACCTTGCTGCCAAAATAGCACGATGAACAGGAAAACAAGTTTCTTGAAATATTAAGTCCACGTCAGTACAGTACTTATACTCATAAAGGTCAGCCATATCCTTCTGCAATGTCCGGGCTTCTGGTCTGGCCAAACTGGCTTGTAGAGAAAGCTCCTTTAAGGCTGAAGTTCCCTCATATTCTTCTACTAGTGCATTGACATCCCTCACATCCCACCCAGAGAGGAGTTCTCGCATCTGCTTGGCGTGATCAGCCGACCTATTCGATTTTCGGCGTTTAATAAATTTCTTTTTGAGGGTAGCAAGGCCAGAGGTTCTCTTTTTTTTGTCTTGTGGTTTCTCGTGGCCATGGTCAAGGCTATACAACTTTGATTCACAACCATAGCCTTGCTGAGAATAGGATGATGTTCCTAAGAAGAAAATTAAGTAAATCGTAATTTCTTAACATTCATTTTTAACATTAACATATTTCATGCCTAAAACTTTTATAAACACATGATACAACTCAAATAAAACTGAACATTGTTTCTTATGAATGCAAGTAATTAATTTTCATATTAAGAAAGAGGGCCAGGCACGTGGTGTATACTTGTAATCCCAACACTTTAGAGGCTGAGGCTGGAGGTCAAGACTATTGTAACAGCTTAGGCTGCAGAGTTCAAATAAAGGGGTGTGTGTGTGTGTGTGTGTGTGTGTGTGTGTGTGTGTGTGCGCGCGTGTGTGTGTGTGTGTGTGTGTGTGTGTGTGTGTGTGTGTGTGTGTGTGTGTGCGCGCGCGCACATATGCATGGTTGGGGAGGGGAGCAGGGAAGATGGTTTATTGGACCATGAAGACCTAAGTTCAGACACCCATCAGACACATAAAAGCTGGACACAATGATACACAATGGTACAGTGTTGGGAAGCTGGAGACAAGCAGATCCTAGGGGACCACAGGCCAACCAGTGTAGCTAAAACATGAGCTTCCAGGTTCAATGACAGACCTATCTGTAGGTAGAGGGCTAGAAATATGGCTCAGTGGTTAAAGAATTGCTGTTCTTACAGAGGTCCTAGGCTGGGTTCACAACCCCCCAAAACAGGCAGCTCATGACCACCTGCAATTCTGGTTCCACAGGATTCAATATCCTTTTGTGGATCCTGTAGGCACTTGTCACACAAACATATATTGAGGGACAAACGCATACACACGAAATAAAATAAATAAATCTTAAAAGTCAAATAAGGTGGAGTGTGATTGAGAAAACACCTAATGTTAATGACTGCCTCCCTGTGTACACACAGGCAAGTATACCTCCACATGCATGCGCAAACCACACACACACATACACACAAAATAAGAAATAAATCTATTTTAAGAGGGCCAGAAAGATGGCTTAGTCATGTGTCACTAAACCTGATGTTCTGAGTTTGATTACTGGTACCCATATGGGGATTAGGAAAGAACTGACTCTCACAAATTATCCTCTGACTTTGTGCCATAAATACCCCCACCAAATTAAAGTGTTCTGTAACAATTTTTAATAAAAAGGAAGGAGGAACGAAGGAAAGAAACAACAAACAAAAACAAAATTTTGCCTGAATTTTAAAAAAATGTCTTTGGTTTTCTGGCAATCAAGTACTATATTAAGGCTTAACTCATGGATTTTTAAGAAATGAGATGCAGCCGGGAGGTGGTGGCGCACGCCTTTAATCCCAGCACTCGGGAGGCAGAGGCAGGAGGATCTCTGTGAGTTCGAGACCAGCCTGATCTACAGAGCTAGTTCCAGGACAGGCTCCAAAGCCACAGAGAAACCCTGTCTCAAAAACCAAAAAAAAAAAAAAAAAAAAAAAAAAAAAAAAAAAAAAAAAAAAAAAAAAAACAAAAAACAAAAAGGAAATGAGAAGCAGTTTACAAATTAAGAATATTATCTATAATTATAAAATGTTTTTCTCTAAGGCTGCATTTATAACAAGCCAGATTAACATTGGGGTGAGGGCAGGGAACCTAGATACTGCAGAATTATTACCTATAATAATTTTTGTACCTCTCAGCACTGTTTTTATCTACAAATATAACGGTTAACACAATTCTATTTACAGTCACAACAGAAAATAAAATTTAAAAATGCAAAGTTACCTATGAAAGTCTGCTGGGCCTGTGAATTTCCCCCTACCCGTGGGGAGCATGAATGAGGATAGTTAGATGCATTAGCACCCATTTTCTTCAGTCACTCCGGCATTCCATCTGCTGGTTCTTCAGAGTGTAATCCCAGAGGCCTTTACGAACCTTCAACCCTGGATCCAGCAGCCTCTTTTCATCCATTTCTTGATGGAAACAAAGATAAATTATTTATTGTTTTAAATATATCTTAAACCAACAATAAAAAAAAAAAAAGCAATCTTGGGCTAGAGAGATGGCTCAGCACCCGGGTTCAATTCCTAGCACCCTCATGGCAGTTTACAATTGTCTGTAACTCCAGGGTCCAACACCCTCTCACAGACATACATGCAGGTAAAATAACACTGCACATAAAAATAAATTATTAAAAAAGTTACCCCAAATTGCATTTTTTGTAAATAATATACTAAGAAGTTCACATATGCTTTTTTATATTTTTATTTATTTATTTTGGGTTTTTTTTTGAGAGAGAGTTTCTCTGCATAGACCTGGCTGTCCTGGAATTCGTTCTGTAGACCAGGCTGGCCTCGAACTCAGAGATCCACTTGCCTCTACCTCCCAAGTCCTGGGTTTAAAAGTGTACGCCGCCACCACCACCTGGCAATTGTTTTTAAGTGATCTTTTATGTACACATTCATACATACACAGACAAACATTTCCATATACATATGGAAATCTAATTGCAGTGTTCAGTGTAAGGCTGGCATTTTCTAGCTAGATACAGATACTAGGTAAAGCAGAAGTAATTCTAGTCAAATGATACCCTTATATACGCACATGAATAATCAAATATTTTCTAAAGTTTGATGCTTGGTGACATTCTGTTTTTAGTAGTTTAGTGGTGGAGTACTTGTCTATGTGCACAAAATCCTGAGTTGGATCTCTAATACCACAATTAAAACAACGAAAAATAAAGTTTATATTGTTCTTTTAAAAAATCAGTAAGTCTAAGAAATCTTAGTTTTCAGGTTAAACTTCCCCCTCAAGAGCCAGAGTTACAAGAGGTTATTAGCTGCCTAACATGGGTGATAGGATTCAAACTCAGTTCTAACGGAAGGATTGTGCATATTCTTAACTACTAAGCCATTATTTCTCCAATCCCATCTAGTAGCCATTTTTAACCATTCTTTGAACTGAAATTGGGTCCTATGAATCAACATTGTACTGTTTTTTTATAGGTCAAATTTCAGTCTTTTTACTCATTAAAGATTTAAGTTTAAAGCTAGGTGTGGTGGTACACCCCTTGAATCCCATTTCTTGGGAGTTTGAGGCCAGCCTGGTCCACATAGTGAGCTCCAGACCAGCCAAGGAAATATATACTAAGAAATTATATATAGAATGAAAACATCATGCAACATCAAGTCTACCAAAATACATGGGAAAACCAAAAACTTCAAAATATCAGTTTTGAATATGGTGTAAAAAAGGATGTGAAAACTATAGGTTAGGGTTACTAAAAGTGCAATGACATGGTACTGCTCACGAGCAGAAGCTGATTCTTATTTCCCTTCCTCAAGTTTATTAATTCTCATTCCTCAAGTTCCATGTTGGCTATGTTTTCGTTTGTTTTGATTTTTACCTTCTACTGACTACTGAACAAACTCCACTGACACAATACAAAGCATGCCAAAGGCAAGAACTCTTCTAAAATACAAGAAAAATGAGACTTGCTTCCAGACACAAATATCAGTGGAAGTAGACACAGTCCACTACTTTTGCTTTTAACACACACATGAATTATTTTCATCTGAGAATCTTACTTGCTTTGCTCAAGGCACTAACACTGCTGGGCTCCGTGGTGGGCTTCCAGCTACTTGAGGTAAGAAGCTGAGATAGGAGGATCCCTTAAGCACAGGAATTGAGACCAGGCTAGAGAACATACTGAAACCCTGCCCCCAAAATAAACAAATAGACATACACATAAGAAATATTACTTATTTCTTAACCTATTTTGCTGCCTTTAGATTCTGGAAATGAGAATTAATTAGAATTCTAATATAGTTCAGGGGTTGTTTGCTTTCCAGACAAACCTTGGAAATATCTTCTACAGCCAACAGGGTAAAATAAAATGTTTGGATGATGTGACAGAAAAGGAAAGAGGGCTCCTGGGACTCGGGAGGCCCAGAGGATGAATGCAGCAAGCCTAGAAAGCTGCTAAGTTCCTTTTCTAAAGTCACCATTTTGGGGAGAGTCCTCTGTTCACTCTCAACATGATCAATCCCAATTGATGTGATGTGATATTAAACAATGTGATACTGTTAAACATGTTAGCTGGGTGGGAAAACTCACACAGAAAGAACAAATAAAAGAGAATTAAAAAAAAACCCATATATGACAACTTCTTTCCCCATCATGCACCAACCAAGTCTAAATTAACATTTTCTGTTGGGGACTGTGGACCACCAGACCTTGAATTTCTTGTAAACAACTTGTTTTCCTCTGCTCTGAGCAGCCTGCAGCCCCGTCTATCTGTCTGTCTGTGCGTGTATGTTTTTAAATTTTCAGCCTCGTTCCTATAGTGCATAGCAAGTAGAGTGCGGAGCAGAACCAGTGTATTTTACAATTTCCCAAAGGTTTTCCCCCAAATTTGGAAAATGCAGAGTTAAGGAAAGCCAGATGTTTCTTTACCTCTGGACTTTTCAGTTCCTTCAAAGTATTAAGGTACACTGTGAGGAAGAAGAATTCAGCATGATCTAAAGGAACCCTATTGCCCTACAGAACACCAAAGAAATGAACTCAAAATGCACCCTGGGGAAAAAATGCTGATTGCAGCTATAAAAAGCTATACACTTTTTACTGCTTTTAACAGAAGCCAGAGAGTAGAAGCTTATGGTACCAGGGGCTGCATTCCATCACTGATTATCACATGTGTGAGACAAGTTACTCTTAACTTCGATAAACCTTAGTTTCTGCACCTATAAAATAACAAGGCTGATTTATAAACAAGTATCTTTTAGCAGCTGTTGCTCCTTCCTCAGCATTCAAACAATTCAAAGAGAACATAATCACATATAGTATCCAGATTCTCTGTTTTCCATTTTTACATGGCTTTATTTTAAACTCTATTTCTTTTATTTTTAATTTTTGGCTTTTTGAGACAGGGTTTCTCTGTGTATGTTTGTCCTGGAACTTACTCTGTAGACCAGGCTGTCCTTCAACTCACAGGGATCTGTCTGCCTCTGCCTCCCAAGTGTTGGGATTAAAAGTGTTTGCCACCACATCCAACTACTCTCTCTCTTTTTTTTAAAGGACTTTATCCGTTTCTTTTTCCTTTCCCAGGCCTACATATATTTTTAAACACACTGTAAATTGTTTAGAGGCTTTTTTGTCTGAAACTATTTTTACTGTATCTGTCTTATTCCAACCTCAGGGCAGAGTTTATTGTCACAACTCTATGGTATTTCAAGGTCCCTGCCACCACCAAGAAGCATGCTGTAGGCTATTCATAAACACCATTTAAATGTTTTGTGGCAGAGCCTCTTGTTTTTGCAGCTAAAGCTGAGTCAGGAAACCTCTCTAAAATGAGATGCACTTGCCTCTAGCAAACAGATCCCACCTGAGAAAATGCTATCAATAAACCATGCATACCTCTATCCTTTTCTGTCTAGAATTACTTTCCAAGCTCTCTCTGGCTTTATATGGATGCAGTTGTCCACAGGTTGGGCACCATTCTGTTGACTGAGTTTTCTGTCCTGCCTGGTTCCCGCAGTCATTAAGTCCCAAAGAAATCACACAGAGGTCTACATAAATTATAAAACTGACTGGCCCAGTATCTCAGGCTCTTCTTATTAACTAATTCTTATAACTTATATTAGCCCATAATTCTTGTCTATGTTGGCCACGTGGTTTGGTACCTTTTTTGGCGAGGCAGTCACATCTTGCTTCCTCTGCGGCTGGGTCATGACTTGGTATTCATTTCTTGAAACTCAACGTCTTTTTTGACATAACTACATTTTAGTACATCACTCAGTGAAACACAGGCTGTTATGAGATTTGTATGTGCCTGCACAATTCTTGTATTATTTTCATGTTCAATATCACTAAAGTTATGCTGGCTATTATTTTATCAGATGTTTTCAGAGATGACATTTGGAAACCTAGATTCTCTTGATTAGTTGTCTCACTGCTGTCTTTTCCAAACAGAAGATAATATGCCTTTGGGTGTACTACAGATGTCCATATGCCAAGAAATAATACCCAGCAAAATAACATACCTTGCAGTATCTTGCACCTCACTACCCATCTTCAGTTTCTTGTAGTTTATTTTTTTTTCTACTGCCCTCTTCATATGGGAGACTTGTTGAGATAGCTGTTTGATTACCAACATGTCTCCCAAAAGAACACTTACTAGTCTTACCATATTCCCTTTGCCTGGGACACTTTCCCATACAGTTTTCATATTGTTTGTACTCTTATTCAAGTTTTTGCTAAAATACCACTTTCTCAGAAAGTTAATTTATTAGTGCCTATAAAATAATACTCTATCCTATCATACCCTATCCCTTCTTTTCAATTTATTTTTCTTCAGTCTTTTCTTCAATTGAAGTATTATCATACACTTCTTTTCTTTCTAATTGTCCCATGCACTATAATATAAATTCCATGAGGGTCATTCCTTCATTTAGTCTTTTTTCTTTCTTTCTTTTTGATTTTTCAAGACAGGGTTTCTCTGTAGCCCTGGCTGTCCTGAAACTTGCTCTGTAGACCAGGCTGGCTTCAAACTCAGAGATCCACCTGCCTCTGCCTCCCGCGTGCTGGGATTAAAGGTGTGCACCACGACTAGCTGGCTGTTCTTTCATTTAAGTCAAGATTAAATCCTTCTCATGTAGGAATAGCTGAAACTTATGAGGCATTAAGTTGAAAAACCAACTGAATGAAATAAGTTTTTAAAAGCCTTACTGGCAGGTAATCACAATGACTTAGTTTTTGCAGTCCCAAAATTATTTTTGGGGACCATATTCCTTGTCTATTGTCTTAAGCCTTTTAGAAAAACATTTTCAGGAAAAGAAAGGATTCATGGTCCAGTGCACAAAGAGCATCAAATGTGACTGCTAGATGTTTCAAATATATAAGTGAGCTTTAGTTTTAAAAGTACAGCTTCCTCAAGTATTAAACACAGAATTATTATTTGATCCAGCAATCCTACCTGTGAGAATCTACTCCAAAAAAGGTGACAGTAGGGATTCAATGGCTATCTTTGCTCCTGTGTGCATAGCAACACTCTTCACAATAGCCAAGGGGGAAAGCAACTCAAGTGTTCAGTGATGACTGAATGGGTAGACAAAATGTGATATATACCTAAAATATGTAAGGAAAAGTCTTGTGATAGAGCTAAATGCTCATCTCATAAGATTGAGGACTTGGGTTCAATCCTCAGAAATTCATGTTTTTTCTTTTTTCGAGAAAGGGTCACATTATGTAGCCTTGGATGGCATGAAACTTACTATGCAGACCAGGCTGACCTTGAACTCACATATATTTACCTCTCAAGTGCTAGATAAAAGTGTGTGCCACCACATATGACTGCACTAAGCTTTTCCAATGAAGTTTTAAAAAGGAAATTCTGGGCTGGAGAGATGGCTCAGAAGTTGAGAGCACTGACTGCTCTTCCAGAGGTCCTGAGTTCAATTCCCACCAACCACATGGTGGCTCACAACCATCTGTAATGAGATCTGGCACCCTCTTCTGGCCAGCAAGCATACATACAGACAGAACACTGTATACATAATAAATAAATAAATCTTAAAAAAAAAAAAAGGAAATTCTGACCCATGCTAAAGCATTAAAATGAAAGCATTGTGGTAAGTGGAAAGGTCAAATAGGGCATGATTACACTTATATGAAGTATAGTCAAATTCAAAGACAGGAATTTGAATGGTGGTTGTCAAGGGTTGTGGAATTAGGGCTTAAAGAGCAGTTTTTCATTTGTGGAAAATGAGAGCGCTTTAGAGATGGATAGTGGTAATGTTTGCACAACTATGAGAGTTATTTAATGTCATCAACTGTATACTTAAAACTGGTTAGAATAGTAATTATGTATTTTATGCCACATAGAAAATGAAACATTAATAGAGAAAAAGCAAGACAGATTTGTATTTTTTAAAAAACAGTCTCTCCAACTTAAAATTTCTTTTCATGATTGTAGTGGGATTATTACACAACAGAATAGGGATGTAGGATTTTCAAAGAGCTTTTTCATGCATCAAAGCATTTACTTTTCAAAACAAGTTCTCCATGTAGACAGAACAGGTACTATTTTTTTTTTATTCTCTGAATGAACACGTCAAGGTGGAGGTTAAACTGTTACTCTAGTTTTGATTTTGTTGCTATGATATAGCCTGACAAAAGCATCTTTAAGGGAAAAAGGGTCTATTTGGCTTACTATTCCGGGTTATAGTCCATTGTTGTTGGGGAATCAAGGCAGGAACTTGAAGCAGCTGCTTACATTCACCGTCAAAACCAGAAAGGGAATGAATGCATGAATGCTTACTGCTCAGCTTGCTTCCTTTACTCTTATACAATGCAGAACCCAAATCCAGGAAATGGTATACTGCTCACTTTTAGGGTAGGTATTCCCACAAGATAATATCTCACAGACATGCCCTCAGGGCAATTTGATCTAGACAGTCCTGCTATAGTCTACAGGATTGTGCAGTGAGATTTCAGCTGACAAATCAGGTCAACCCACCAGAAAAATACATTACCAAGGAGGTAGGCCAAGACGAAAGACGCTAGGAATATTGGCTTTTGAACAGTGACTGTTCTTGCTATAAATCCCTTGTGAAGCCATAGTGCTCTCCCTTCAGTGGGACTCATCCCAAGAGCTTTAGAAGTGCGTTAATCAACTATTGGGCACAATTTTATCCATGTACTGGTATATTGGGTGACTTTTCCCCAATGCTGTGGAACCCAGGTGAGAAAGTTGGTCACACAGTCAAAAATCTTTTGTTCCCATAGTCAAATCTCTGCTCCATTTCCTAAGATAAACTTAGAAGCCAGCTCCTCACAATTATCTTGATATTGACAGGATATTTGGCCAAGAGAGTCTAGTTTTCCAAATAGATCACATTTGGAACCTTCAAAGATAGGCACTAGGAGGAGGTTATGGCATGTCTGAGCTTGTTGATTCATAGTCCTAACAGACTGGGAGTCTCAAATTCATCCGCAGTCGATTTGGGAAAGTGCAACCTCAGTTAAGCACTCCCCCCCAACCTGAGGTTAAATAAATTGATCTTGGTGTGTTTGTGTGGGTGGGTGCATATTGTATGTGAAGTGGTGTGCATACGTGTGTACGGAGATTAGAAGACAATCTCAGGTATCATGTGTTAGTGCCCTCCACCCTTTATTTAAGACAAGGTTTTTCATAGGCCCAGAACTTCACCAAGAAGGCTAGGACGGCTGGCCAGTGAGTTCAAGATATCCACCCGTCTCTGCCTTCTATCTCACCATCCTTGGAACTGAAAGGGCAAACCATCACATCCAGCTTTTTATGTGGGGCCTAGGGATCAAAATCTCAGGCTCACAAGCTTACAAGGCAAGCAGTTTACCCACTGAGCTATCTCCCCAACCACAAATGGACTGGTCACAATCTTTCTAGTACTCTGAGTCATCAATGAATGGTGAAGTTTCCTGATTGTGGATTAACACACCATAAATAACACATCTCTTAGCATTCAGACACAGAAGACCATTCTCAGTCCCTCTTTGCAGGGGATATTTTTGCATTTCTATAGAAAGAATATACACAAAAGGGGGAGAGCTTAGTTCCATCAGTAAATTTCAAAATTAATTAAATTGCAGCAATTTCATATCAATTCTAACAGAATCTTCCCCCCTCCAGTCTTGAACCTCAAATCTCCTTCAAGCGCCTCTCCTTCTGTGTCTCCATTCCCTCCACGTAATTTCTGATGTTTATTAAGAAATAAGGTTATCTGACAGTGTCTCAGTTTGGATTTTGCCAAATAAATCACTTCTGTGAGATTTAATATAAAGTTCCTCTGGCTTCTTTCACAATGAACTGACATATCTAGAGATGTGGTCAAATTCAGTATCATTCTTGTGTTTATGTTTGTGAAAGTGAATGTGGGCACAGGGACATATAAGACAGTCAGCCTTGGTGTTGGTCTTCCCTTCCACCTTATTAAAGACAAGGTATTCTCTTGTCTCCACTTCCCACTTCCCAGTAGGGGCATATTGAAATTAGAAATGCTTATGCCACCAGGAACTGAACTCAAGTCATTATGCTTGTGTGGGCAAGTTCTTTACCCACTGAGTCATCACCTCAGCCCTCAATATTACTACTGTTTGAACATATGTATTTATTTAGCCAAGACTGCCTCATATTTGACATATCATAATGGTTATAGCTTTTGTCAACTTGACATACATCTTGACATATTTGGAAATAGGGAATCTTAATTGAGAAATTACCGTCATCAGATGGGTCTGTGGTCATTGTTTGGATTGCAGATTGAAATGGGAAGGCCTGGGTTACATAAGATAGATAACTGAGCAGATAAGGAATCAAGGCAATAAGTAGTCGTTCCTTGGTGGTCTCTACTTTAGTTTCTTCCATCTTGAGTTCCTTCCTGCCTTGTCTCTCAATGATAGACTGGAAGCTGTAAGATGAAATCATCCCTTTCCTCCCGAAGTTGCTTTTATTTAAGGTGTTTATCACAGCAACAGAAAGCAAAACAGAACAGTCATAGAATGTACTTCAAACAGTACAAAATTTCTACTTAATTCTCAATTTTTAAAAGTCACCATAATCACTAACTAAAGTCATTAATTTGCTAGAGTTGCAAAATGGTGACTTATTTCTCCTTTAATCATTAGCTGGAAGAATTCTGTAGAACTTGCCAATTATTCAGTTCACGAATCAATATATCTGACACATTCTAATTCCTAGTAACTATCATCCCATGTTACCCATACTGGTTCCTAAGACCTTATAACATAATTTTGCTTGCTTCTGGCGGTTTCTTTACTTTCTGGGTTTACATGCTGTGTAGACAGGGTTGGACTGGAGCCCTCAATCCTCCTGCCTTGGCCTTCTGCATGTTGTGATTACAGGTTGAACCAACAAACCCAGTTTAGCTAACTGAATGTCTCAATATTAAAGCTAAACACGAGGCATTCACAAAATAACTACTATATCTACTCTATCCTAGTTTTTCCTGTATCATACAGAATCTTACTTACACTTTTATATATAACTCCAAATATTTTTTGAGTTCTAGCCTTACAATACTGGAGTTAGTAACTCCTACCTTTAATGTCTCATGCTCTAGTACCTAAATATATTTTTGTTTACAAATGCTATGTTGGCAATAAGTGCACTTATTCTCATTTTTTTTACAAGTACTCCTTTTTTTTTGGCATGTGTACACATGTATATAGGAAGCATGTATATAAGTGGATGTATGTAGAGGACAGAGGTTGACAGGGTATCTTAATTGCTTTCTACTTTTTTTTTTTTTTTGAGACTCTATGTAGCCCTGGCTGTCCTGAAATTTTCTATGTAGTTCAATCTGGCCTTGAATTCACAGAGTGAGTAACTGGATGTTACTCTCCCACCCGCCAGTTCCTGAATAACTACTCTGAGGCTTAATATTAATTACAAACTCTTTAGCCTATTAGCCCAAGTTTATTATTAACTAGCTCTTTCAACTTAAATTAACCCATATTTACTAGTTTATATCTTACCATGAGGCTCGTGACTTGTTATCTCACATCTTGCTTCTATGGCGGCCAGCTGTTAGCATCTTCCTCACTCTGCCCCTTTTCACCCTGTATCTCTGCTTGGATTTCCTGCCTGGCTCTATTCTGTCTGGCTACTGGCCAAATCAACTTCTTTATTAATCAATGGTAACAAAACATTCACAGCATACAGAGAGATATCCAACATCAGGGATCCACCTCCCTAATGTTGGGATTAAAGGCATGAGCCATTATGCCTGGCTCTCAATTTTTTATATAGGGCCTCTCAATGAACCTGGAGTTCACCTGCTCAGTGAGGATAGTTCGCTGGTGAGTGATCCCCAGTGATTTTCCTGTCTCTACTCCCCAGAGATGTATTTGCAGGCACCAAGCTTTTTATGTGGATGCTGAGGATCTGAACTTAGGTACTCATGCTTGCCTGGCTGATCCATCTCTCACCCTTGTTTATTTTTCTCACTGAGTAGCTCTGACTGGCATCCAACTTGCCACTGTCTGCCTGTCTCTGCCTCCTGAGTGCTAGAATTATAGGTGTCTATCCCCACGCCCAGCTTTATCTCCAGTTCTGACGATTAAATTTACAGAATTAAACTATTGAGTGATTACATATTAAACTTGGTTTTAAGCTTAGTTCTACCAACAAAATAAGCATTTAATGTTTATAACCAGTTTAGAGCTCTGAACACTGCTGTTAAAATATGTCATGATTCTTTCGAAGCCAGATATATATATTAAATTCACTTTTCCTTTACTTTTTTTTTTTTTTTAATTAAAGCAGTATTGCCAGGTGTGATAATCCCGTACTTCAGAGGTAGAAGCCGGCCTGGTCTACAGAGCTGAGTTCCAGTACAGCAAGGGCTACATAGAGAAACCCTGTTTCAAACAAACAAACTCCAGGTTGTGTCAATATTTGCCATCCTGTCTCAAAATGGTGTTAACATTCTGGGATTACAAATTGTAAGACAGTGTGCACTTGTTAAATTGCTCAAACTCATATATAAGAGTAGTTAAGAAAAGGAGGAAAAGAAAGATGGGGATGTAGCTCAGTTAGTTGGTACAGAGAGTCCTTGTCTAGCATGCATGAAGGTCTGGGTTCAACTCCCATGCTGCATAAACTAACTGTGGTGGTACATGCCTGAAATTTCTGCACCTGGGTGGTAGAGACAAGAGGACTAGGTGTTCAAGACCATTCTTGACTACAGAATGGCTTTGAGGCCAGTCTAGTCTACATGAGACCCTGCCTCAAAGAGAGGGACAGAGGGAAGGAAGGGTGGAAAGGTAGCTGTTTCCCTTGTCCACTTTCCATCGAACAAAAAAGTAGCCTGAAAACATTTTTATTCAAGCATGTTAAAGGTATCGACCTCTTCCTTGCTTTGAGACAGGTTTTCACTGTTTCTCAGGCTGGTCTCAAATCCCTTGAGCTCAAGGATTCCCTGTGCCTTCAACTCCTAAAAGTGCTAGAATAACATTAATGTGCTACCACACCCAGATTTAAGAGAACCTTATTAAGATCATCTGGGTTTTTAAAAATATAATCTATTCTAGTTCAAAACAGATGCCAGTTCCCTGGTAATACTTTTCTTACTCTATTTAAAAAAAACATTTTGCTGGGTGGTGGTGGTGCATGCCTTTAATCCCAGCACTCAGGAGGCAGAGGCAGGATGATCTTTGTGAGCTAGAGGCCAGCCTGGAATATAGAGTTCTAGGACAACCAGGGCTACACAGAGAGACCCTGTCTCCAAGAAAAAAAAAAAGGGGCATTTTTAAAAGAACACAAATGTACATACATCCCACTTATCTATTCAGCATTCTTGTAAGTGTAGCTGTTAAGATATTTTTCAAACTAGAGGATAAGGGAAATGAATGCAGAGATATGAGGTGAATCTGGTTCTTAGAATTTTGGCTCTATGGAAGAAACTTATTTTAATTTGGGGGAGTGGGTGGTATCTGAATTTCTGGCTGACTTCTCTTCCTAAAATGAAATTACATATTCTTAGTGTTCTTGATTTTTCTAGTTATGAAATATTTCTCAAATTAATTATCTGGTACAATGTGCATGGTCTGCAATTTGTTACATCTTTAAATTATTATTATTGTTTTTTGAGATAGGGTCTAACTTCCTTGGCTATCCTGGAACCTGCTATGTAAACCAGGTTGGCCTCCAACTCACAGAGACTGACTTGCCTTTGCCTCCCTAGTACTGGGATTAAAGATGTAAGTCACCACATTGGGCTAAGATTACTTTAAAAAAATGTTTTCAGAGAGTCACTTAGGCAAGAGTTTGAGGATAGCCCAGGCTACCCGGTGACAAAAGAAAGCCATGAACAATATAGGGAATGAATGATAGTGAAGTTTTAGAAATCATTTTAAAATTTTTTAAAAAAATTATGAGCTGGCAGTGATGGTGCACACCTTTAATCTCAGCACTTGGGAGGCAGAAGCAGGTGGATCTCTGAGTTCACCTGGTCTATAGAGGTAGTTCCAGGATAGCCAAAGCTACACAGAGAAATCCTGTCTCAAAAAACCAACCATGGAGACCAGAGAGGGTGTCAGATCCTCTGGAACTGGAGTTATAGGCAGTTGTTAGCTGCCATATGGATGGGTGCTAGGAATTAAACCTGATCCTCTGGATGAGTTAGACAGACAGTGCCCTTAACTACTGAGTCATCTTTTCAGCCCTCTCTACATCATGGTCTTTCACTGAACTTTGAGCTTGGCATTTTGGCTAGATTGGTTGACTAGAAAGCCACCAGGTACCATCTGTTTTCCTCAAGGTGCCTGCCAGCATACCTAGCTTTTATTAGGTTTTGGGACCTAAGCTCAGTTCCTCACACTAATGCAGCAAGCACTTTACCCATGAAGTCATTTCCCAAGCCCCAGACCATTCTTAATAGGGTTAGAAAAATTCAAACCAGCAGAGCATATTGGGACATGGCTGTAATCTTAGCCTTTGGGAGACAGACACAGGAGAACCAGGAGTTTCAGGCCAGCCAGGGGTACAATGATACCCTAGCTCAAAAAGAGGGGACTTCAAAACAATCTTTAAAAAAGATATACAATTACATTACTAGGAATAAATTTTAAATATAGTTACTTGATTTGTAAAAATTAAAATTTATTAAATCTCAACCTTGAAAACTATTATAAATTCAGATGTGCATTAAAATGTAAAACTAGTATGTGACTACTGCAGGCTACCTTCAGGTTTAACAAAGCGTTTCTGTCTACTACGGGAGCTTGAAAGTGCCAATGTACTATGCTGAGTCAAGACACTCTTAAAGGCTATTTAAATGGATCAAAGACGTCAAAGAGTCTATCTGCTCATCAATGTTCTCTTTTTCATCTCAGAATCAGAATTGTCCCCTACACAATTACGAGGATAGTCTGTTGTTTAAAACCGTTTCCAAATATACAGAACACTACACAGAAAGGCAATTCCTTATACTGCCTCTTCCCCTAAAGACAACTTGCAATAATTCAATTCTTCCTTTCCTAGGATTTGAACATGATTATTATTTGAGACAGGATCTTTCTATGTAGAGTTTAGGTTGCACTCAGACTTGTGATCCTTTGATCTCTAGCTGGGATAAAGTCATGTGACTCCATGCCTGGCATAAATTAAACAGTTTCAGTAGAGTATCTCACAGACAGTTCTATAGTTAATTCATTTCAAAATATATCAGAGTTGAAGAAATATAGTCACATACAAATCTGTACTTTGCCTTTTAAAAATCTACACACAGAGCTACACTGTGCATATGCCATAATGTATTTCATCACATCAGTATGTAGTAAGCCAACTCTTCATTATTATAAAGAGTGCAGCAATCTTTTTACATGTCTTTGATCACTCTAATATAGTTCACAGATTTCAAAAAGACTAATTACTAGCTTAAAAGATATATATAAGCTCAACATGGTAGCACAGGCTTTTAATTGAGGCAGAAGCAGGTAGGTTTAAGGTCAGTCTAGTTTATGCAGGGAGTTCCAGATCACAGGGACTAGCCTGGGCTACATAGTGAGATCATGTCCAAAAAAAAGGGGGGGAGTACTTTTGAGACATGTTGTCAGAAAAGGTATAATGTAGATTCCTAATTAACTTTTAAAGAAAATGTTCAAAATGCTAAACATAATTTTTAATATCTACATTCTGATTGAAGAAAAATGAGTCTGCTGATATCTTTTTATTTATTTTACAAATGAAACTTAATCTTTCAATATTCTTTTTAATTCCTGTGATGCTTTGTAAGCAGAGACTGCCAAGACACGAATAATCACACAGAAACTATGTTAATTACAACACTGTTTGGCCAATAGCTTACTTGTATTCCTAGCTAGCTTTTACATCTTAGATTAACCCATTTCTATTAACCTGTACACCACCACAAGGCTGTGGCCTACTGCCGGTGGTGTCTTTCTCCTTCAGCAGCTACCTGCGTCTCCTTGACTCCGCCTACTCTATATCTCTTCCAGCCTGGATATATTCTGCCCTGCCATAGGTCAAAGCAGCTTTACTCATTAACCAATAAGAGCAACACACAGACAGAAGAGCATCCCATATCAATGCTTTATGCTATTTTGCCCATTAAAAAATATTTATTTTGCCTGTGTATGGTGGGAGTGAGCATGCCCTGGCATGTCTGTCACAGAGATCCAACTCAGGCAGGCCATCAGGTTTGGGATCTACTGAATCATCCTACTGGTCCTCCTTTCCCATTTTTTTTTTTGTAAAAAATTCAGTTATTTTTGTTATTAATTTTTAATACATTCTATGTCAATGTTAAAATATCAAGAGTGAGGGGCCATTAAAAGCACTCGCTGTTGTTCCAGAGAACCTGGGTCCAGTATCCACATGGTGGCTCACAACCATTGATAACTATAGTCTGAAGGTATCTAATGCCCTCTTCTCCTTTCTGTAGGCAATACATAATATGATACATATACACGTATGCTGGGAAAACACTCATATACATAAAGTATATCAGAAAATATACAAATGAATCTTTTAAAACTATTACTGTTTTTTTCAGAGTGTTTCCATACTTCTGTACAGCCAATTCTGTCAATACCCTTTGAAGTTCTGACACTCATGCTTTTTGCTGTACTTTGCTGTGCTGGGATTACAGGCAGCCTATCAAAAGGATTAATTAAGTACCTACCACATAGTAGATTTTCAGTAGGTATGTCTGAAACACAGGGTAAGGCAGAAACCAACTCTTTATGCAAGTATCTTTTTAAAGAAATACCACAGACAACAAGAAATCAAAACTAGGCATTTCACCTTCCTCCTCCTTCTTTATACCAAGAAGGTTCACCAAACTTAGACCAAATCATTTATTTTAAAACTGTGTGTATGTGTCTCTTCACTCCCACTACACTACTATTTCTAGTCTAATCCATTAGCATACCAACAGACTATCTTACTAAAAAAAAAAAACAACCCAGCTTCAATTAAGAGCACAGAATAAGGAATACAAAGATAGTTCAGCGGTTAGGAGCAGAGGACCTGTGTTTGATTCCTAGCACCCACACCAGCCAGCTCATAACTACCTATAACTCCAGCTCTAGGGGATCCATCTCTGGCATCCACAGGCACCTACACATGTAGGCACATACCCATATGCAGATACACAAACATACACATAATTAAAAACAAATTCCTAAAAAAATTACAGTGCGAATCTCTTGTTGTAAATACCATTTCCTGTTTATACTGTACATGTCACATAGGCATAAATTATTTTAGTATTTATATTATTTATTTTGTGTATTCTATCATAAAAGGGTTAGTTTGGGAACTATTGGTCAGTTTTGGAGACCAACACATTATATAAAATCCGAGTACTAACTACATGGTTACACAAGTGTTGGGTCTTAATGATCTTTACAGTTGAATTAGAGAAAACAGAAATCTAAATAAATAATTGTATAAAGTTAAGCAATGGGATCAGTGCCATGAAAAGTACAGGCTGCAATAGGGAAGAATGGGTAAGATATATTATTGACAGAAGAGGTAACATTGGGAATTAGGGCAGAGCAAGCAGTTGTTCAAATTAAGCAAAGGGGGTAGAGAACAGATATGAGTCAGGTAGGATGTAGGTAAGGCAGTGAAACCAGATGGTGCACATCCTGCCAAGGGCTGGGGTCCTCAAAGAGCTGCGACAAACCTTTCCAGACTTAAAGGTACAAACTTTTCTAGCAAAGCCCAGTAAAAAGCTATATAACAGTACTCCGTGGAAGATACTTTCAATCATACTATGGAAGGCATTAGCACAGAGCTAATGTTGACTAACATAATATGAAATTGATTAAAAAATGAAAGGCACTATGCAGAAAGCAGTGAACACAGATAGTAGATTTTGGACCATTGGTCTCAGAAAAGTTTGCTTACAGGTTAACCCTGGCAGTATCTAGGTTATGGGGGCTAGGGGATGTTCTTTCTATCCCTTAACTATCTGACAGGGTCGTTCACAGAGCCTCAACAATTTGGGTAAACATATGATACATATTGGATTCCTGCTTTCCTCATGTGAGCCTAGAATTTAGGCAGAAGTGAAGTCAAGAGTCCTCTATGACCAGATCTCAATAAAAATTCTGTACACTCTATTGCCAATCAACTTCCATTGGAGACAGCACTTCACATGTACTGCCGCATTTCCACACTGGTAGGATGAAATGTTTCCTGCATGATTCCTCTAGGTGAAGGCTCAAGGAAGCCTTCCTTTGTTTTCCTTGGGACTGTACCTCATGATCCCTTTCCCTTTGTATCTTTGTTCTACTACTTCTTGGCCATGTAAGAGTTGTACCGTGGGCCAGGCGGTGGTGCTACACACATTTAATCCCAGCACTTGGGAGGCAGAGGCAGGCGGATCTCTGGTTTGAGGCCAGCCTGGCCTATAAAGCAAGCTCCAGGGCAACCAGGGCTACAAAGAGAAACTGTCTCTCGGGGGAAGAAGGAGATATACCTTGTTGAGGCCTATGAGTCCTGGTGAATCACTAAACCTGGGTTTAGTTTTAAGGGTCTGCTTTTAAGGGACCAGTAACAGCTCAGGACACTCCAAGACCAAGTTCTATCCCTGAGACTCACATGATAGAAGGAAAAACCGATTCTGAAAGCTCCTTTCTGATCTCTACAGGTTCACCATGGCATGTGTGTACATATGCCCCCAAATAAATGAATGAATGAATAAATAAAGTGAGAAAAATGGATTAAAAGTATAGGGCCAGGATTCAGAAACCTACAGACCAGTATAAGGGATTCAGAAGAGAGAAAACAAAGCAGTAAAGCCTTTGGTAAAGTGAGGACACACTGGGGGAGGGAGACTTTTCTACGTCTCTATGTGGTGACATGATGGAGAATTATAGCAAGATGTTGGAAGTAATTTTAAGGCCTTATTTGGAAAGTTAACTAAGTTATGGCATCCCATCTTCTCCAAGAAATACAAGAGCTTGTGTATGCCTTAAGTCTTCCTCCAACTTGTAGTTGTTTGATACAGATAAATCACTTAACTTGTGGAATACTGTCAAGGCTTAACATATTTGGAATACTGGGATAGCGATGTAGCTCAGTGGTAGTGTTTGCTAGCATAATACAAGGCTCTGGTTTGATCCCCAGAACTACACACACACACACACACACACACACACACACACACACACACACACACACACACACACACACAATGAGATATACTTTTTAAAGACTTCAACATGCACACAGAAATTATACCCATTAAAAATTAATAGAGAGCTGGGGATGCAGTTTAGTAGGCAGAGTGCTTACTCAGCATGCACAAAGCCCTGAATTTGAACCTAACACCACATAAACCAGCTGTGGCACGTACCACAACCTGAGATGAGATAGGATCAGAAGTTCAAGGCCATCCTTGGATACAGAGTGTGAAACCAACTGGGCTACAGAGGAAGATACTGTCTCAACTGTGGACACCCCATCCCAATCCCCAACACCCTCTCTGCTCTCACACTGAAGATAATTTTTGGTGGGAAACAGACAGATAGACATCTCCTAATGGTCAGGTATTTACCTAGCATGTGTGTGAAGCCATGGTTTCAAGTCCTTGGATACTCAAAATCAAATAAGAGAATTTTCAATCAACTAAATATTTTCCTGGATATCTATGTGCTTGAGCACACAGGGATATAAAACGAGTAGCGTAATTTTTGTTTCAAAAGTGCCTAAAGTCTAATATCAATAAACATACAATTATGCTGCAGGGGAAGTATAGATCAGTGAAGATGATGAACTTTGGAGCCAAACTCCCTGGTTTTGGATCTAGCTCTGCCATTTCTCAACTGAACAATCTTCTTTTTAATGATAATGAAAAAGTCTGCTTTATAAGGCTGTTAAAAAAGTGACATCTAAGTCAGGCACATGCCCTTAATTCTAGCACTATGGAGGCAGAGGAAGCCTCTGAATTTCTTTTTGGTTTTTCAAGACAGGGTTTCTCTATAGTTTTGGAGCCTGTCTTGAAACTCACTCTGTAGACCAGGCTCATATCGAATTTGCAGAGATCTGCCTGTCTCTGCCTCTCGAGTGCGGGGATTAAAGGCATGAGCTGCCACCGCCTATCTTGGATCTTTGAGTTTGGGGTCAGCCTGGTCTATAGAGCAAGTTCCAGGACAGCTAGGGTTACAAGGAGGAAAACCTGTCTGGAAAAAAAAAAAAAAAAAAAAAAAAATGCAGGAAAATGGATGGAACTGGAAAATACAATTAATGAGGTAACAAAGGCCCATAAAAACAAGCATTGCATACTCTCCCTCATATGTGGATCCTAGCTACACATTTTACAGTAGTGTGACTAGCATTACTGTGTGCTGATAAAGGCTAAAAACTTGAAAGGGGCCATTTAGAGGGAGGGAGTGGGAAAGGAACACATTGGACATATGCAGAAGGGGAAATACTGGGTCTACTGAGGGAGGCAAGTGGAAGGATAGGGACCAAAACTATAGCTATATAGAAACATATTTTATAAGCTTATTGAAAAACAATGGTACCCTCCATAGATATATAATGCTTCTCCCAGAAGCTATGGGTGACTAAATCAAAATCTTAGCGCCAGGTACGAGCCACCTCTCAAGTAGATATGACCAGTGAAGTCCCAGATGTTTTTGAAACAATCTAGCTTATTATCATGGCTCCTGGTTGGCCATCAGAACTTTATGATAAGACCATATTGCTAAAAACCCAGTATAGTTTAGTCAAAGGACATGGAAAAATCAGGTTGGAGCTGAGCTAGAAGTTTCTTCCCTATCAGCAAGCCTTCATGTTGCTAGAAAATTTTATGCAGGTTGCTGTGGGAGAAAAGTAATCAACAGTTTTACTTAATGAAACTTCTCTATCACTAACAGTTACTAACATTTGACACAAACTTATCTAGTTCTGCCCATAACATTTTGCTTACAAGAAAATTTTCATGTCTAGTCTCAAGCAAGCAAAAAATAATTTAGGAAAGTCTAAGATAAGAATGTTTAAGTTTGTTTCTAGAACTTATTTAATAAAATGCTGATAGGCAGTAGCCAGGCAGGAAGTACAGGTGGGGCGACCATGCAGGAAGTAGAGGTGGGACGATGAGAACAGGAGAATTCTGGGAAGAGGATTCTGAAGTCTGCAGTCGTGACCCAGCCACAGAAAAAGCAAGATGTGACTGCCTTGCCAAATAAGGTACCGAGCCACGTGGCTAACACAGACAAGAATAATGGGCTAAAATAAGTTATAAGAGTTAACAAGAAGTCTGAGCTACTAGGCCAATCAGTTTATAACCAAAAAAAAAAAATGTTTAAGGCAGTGGTGGTACACGCCTTTAATCCCAGCACTCAGGAGGCAGAGGCAGGCAGTTCTCTTTAAGTTCAAGACCAGCCTGGTCTACAAAGCGAGTTCCAAGACAAACTGGGTTACAAGAGAAATTGTTTTGATAAAACAAAGAGAATATTTAAGTCTTACAAAGCATATCATAAAATTCTCTAAAACAACCCATAAATTATCCTAGCTAGCACAGACCTAAATACAATTTGAAAGCACAAATTAACATATTATCCAACATATATAAAAATCAAAATATTACATTGTACCTCATAAGCATATTAAACATTATAGCATTTTTCTTATTCCTTTTTTTAACATTGAAAAAAAAAAGACATAATACTGACAGTCAAGCTACTGCTGGGGCCATACTGATATTGGGAGGCCTGTGCTGCCACCATGGGCCCAAGCTGCTGCTAAGGGCCATGTCTGGGTCCGTGGTCTTGTTGCCGCTAGGTTCTGTGTTAATGTCCATAGGCCGTGTTACCATAGAAGACCATAGGAACAATGCTTGTTGAAATCTGAGGGCAGTGCTGAGAGGGCCCTGCCCTTCACCGATCCTGAGATAGTTGGCCTGCCCCTTGCTGGTCACTGAAGGAGAACAGCCCCCCTCGAAAGAGATGGCTCTACCCCTCACCAAAGGCATCAGAGGGCTGGCCCAATGGCAAAGGCTTAGGAGAGCTGACTCTGCCCCTCGCCTAAGGAGAACGGTCCCAGTGGTGTGGACTGACTACCCAGGCCTACATCTTAGGCCTTGGGTTGGGCCACCCTAACATCTACCTGCTAGAGTGCATGAAGGGACTGGTCCTGCTGAATGATACCCACAGGATCTCCATGTCTCGTCTCAGGGCAACGGCAGGATATCTAAGAGGAATTTCAGTGAGGGTCCAGTACTGATGGTGTGTGTGCCAGAGGCCAGAGACCTTGAACCAGATCAATGACTGAGTGCAATGAACATTTGCGAGTGGGACTGACTGGATAAAAGGGTATACACTGCAGCAGCTCCCAGTACCACTAGAACGAATGAAGTGTTGGCGAGGTGGGAAAAACAGAGGAGCAAGGTGGGTTTTTGTTTATTCTGTTTTTAATTATTTTTATGGAGGGGGTTTCTTCTGGGGGGGCACTCCACGGGTGAGGGGCAGATATGGAGGGACTTGGAGGTAAGCAGGGCTGGGGTACATGACTTGATGCCCAAAGGTTCAATATATATATATATATATATATATATGACTATAAGACACAATAGGGACTAGGGAGATGGCTCAGTCAGAAATGACCTGACTTCTACTCACCTATGCTTTTTTTTTTTTTTTTTGAAAGTCAGATGTGATAGACTATGCTTGAAATTCCAGCACTGGAGAGGCAGAGACAGGCAGATCTAGCTTAATTGCTGAGATCCCCACTGATGAAAGGCTGTCTCAAAGAAGGAACAATACTTGAGGCTGTCCTCTGGGCTTCATACACATGTATGTGTACAAACACACATATATACACATATACACAATATATTTGAAGTTAGTTCTGGCATGTAAGTCTCCCAATTAAAAATGGTAAGAATAGTACAATAGAATTTAACATTGCTCCTTTCATAAGGACTATGACAAAATGAGATCCACATTTTCTTAAAAGAGACATGAGAAGCTGGGTGGCAGTGGTGCACACCTTTAATCCCAGCACTTGGGAGGCAGAGGCAGGCGGATCTCTGTGAGTTCGAGGCCAGCCTGGTCTACAAGAGCTAGTTCCAGGACAGGCTCCAAAACTACAAAGAAACCCTGTCTTGAAAAACCACAATAAATAAATAGATAAATAAATAAATAAGAGACGAGAGATGATTTCTCTAAGATTTATTTTATTTTTAAATAATTATGTGTATATGTCTGTGTGTGGATGTGTGCATGTGGGTGCCTGCAAAGGTCAGAAGAGAGCATCAGATCCCAGGAAGTGGAGTTACAGGTAATGGTAAGCTGCCTGATGTGGGTGCTGGGAACCAAACTCTCTACTTGCTTTTAACTGCTAATAGAAAATACACATTTTCTATCTAAGTGAAAATATCTAACCAGGTATAGTAGCTCACATAGGTAATTCCAGCACTTGGCAAAAGAAGTGCTCTGAGTTCAAGGCCAGCTTTGATTACAGAGTGAGCTGTCTCAAAATATAAATTCCAGGTAATAATTAAGAGCCAGCAAACAATATCTAGTCTAAATTTTCCATTTTACCTGGACTTAAATAACATCCCTCACATCTATTTTAAACTTGCTTATACAGCACTAATATAGTCATCATGTTACTTTATCCTATCAGTTCACTTGCTGGATATCTACTACAAACAGACACACTATGTTCTATATACTTTAAAGTCAGACACACCAAGTGAGTAATTACAATATGCTATGATATGGATGGGAGAGAGGACTCAAGTGCCAACAGAGTTGGTTACTGTTGGTAGAGGTAAAATAACTAGATCTTGAGAATAGAGTACTGTACCAATCAGAACATTTTTTAATTCCAAGGAGCTGATTAAAACAAGAAATGTATGGCTGAAGAAATGGCTCAGTGGTTAAGAGCACTCACACGCTGCTTTTCCAGAGGAACTAGGTTTTGTTCTCAGTATCCACATGATGGCTAACCAACTCCAGTTCCAAAGGATTCGAAGCCCTCTTCTGGCCTGTGTATGCATGTAGTACACAATATGTACTCAAAACACCCATATACATATATACATACATAATTTATAAACCATAAGAAATTTATCTGTCATGAGAAATGCTATATTAAATAAGGCCCAGTATATGATAGGACTAAATGATGCCACCGAGGACTTAAGATTCCTTCTTCTAACTCTGATCTGATATCTTTAGGGGATGTTTTATCCCCTGTAGATAGAGGACAACTGCCAGTAGCAAGAGCGGCCTCATTGTTCTCTTGGTCTTGAACATGAAGGGAAAGAAGAACCATTTTCCGCAGAAATAATCTGTCTCCTTCAGTTCAACCTGACTGGGACAAGTAACAGATTACAAGGGAATTCAATGAGCTAATTGGTTTAGACTAATCAAAACTAACCTTGGAGTTGGTGATAAATCATCTGAGTGTCTTATATTTATGAATAAAAGCATAATTGTCAGGAAAGGAGATGGATGATGGGCAGCTAATAGAGTTGATGACAAAGAATAAGGAAATGCCAAGCATTTGGATAAACACATGAAAACCACAGGCAGAAGCACAGGAAATAAGAAACATCTTGGTTCAGTTGGAGTAATGGGAAATGTAAGATCAGACCCTGTACTCTTTTGTTTTTGAGTTTGGCCTTTATCCCACAAGACAAGATGACGTTAACTGATTTTTTTTAAGTAGAAAGATACTACAATTAGGTTTTCCAGGACTGTGGAAGTATTATCAAGAATAGCCTACAGTTGGCGAGATGGCTCAGTGTTTAAGTGCATGTAGGTAGTTCTCAACCACTTGTAACTCCAGTTCCAGTGAAATCTGTTACCTCTGGCCTCTGTCAGTACCTGCACTCATGTGCACATATCTCCACAGACAAACATACACATAATTAAAAATATATTTAAAAAAATAGCCAGAGATAAGGAAGAGCAGAAAAAAAAGAAAAAGGAGCACAACCTCAGCTAGAATCTATTCAACGAAAGTCCAGACTGGTAAGGAGAGGGATGGAAAAAAATAGGTCAGGATTTAACATCCATACAAGTGGAAAACCCAGGCAAGACAATTCTATAACTTTTTGTTTGTTATGTTTTTGAGACAGGATCTCACTATGTATCCTTGACTGGCTAGGAACTTACTATGTAGAACGGAACTAACTTCTAAGTTATAGATATCTGCCTGCCTCTGTCTCCTGAGTGCTGGGATTACAGGTGTATGTTACCATATCCAGCCCTATTTTTTTTTAAACTGTATTTGTATGTGCACTTCTGCATTTTACAGTACATGTTGGGGTCAGAGGACAGCTTGTGGAAATCACTTCTTTTCCTCTAACATGAGGATCCCAAGTATTCTCATCAAACTCAAACTATCAGGCTTAGTAGCAAGTCTCTTTACCTGCTAAGCCATCTTTCTGGCCCCTATTTCTTTTATTGCAAGAGAGAAAATTAACCCTCAAACAGATTAGACAACTTACTTGTAATCATACAGTGATAAAAGTCTGGTGCAGTAGTGTACATTTACAGTCTAACTACTGAGGAGGCTGAAGCAGGAAGATCACTTGTGCCCATGAATTCAAGAATGGCCTGGGTAACAGTGTGATGCCATCAAAAACAAAACAAAATCGTAAGACTATAAACAGCAGTCAGACTGTAAACAGAGGTTTGGTGCCTAAAGTCAGTGTTTTATTTTAGCACAAACACACATGAAAATGGGTTTTAATGTTTCACGAATAAGCTTGATAGTGGCTTGTACCCATAATCCCAGCACTTGGGAGGCTGGGGCAGAGGTTAGAGGCCTTCACTAGTTAGAGGCCAGCTGGGCTACATAGTGAGTTCCAGGACAGCCTGGGGGTACACAGCAGGAGCCTGGCTCAAAACAAAAACAGTCATGCAAATAAACCCAGCACTGCCATATCATTCTGCCAACAGCACCACAATTTTTTTATTTACCAGGAAAGACACTCTTGCAGAACCCACATTAAAAAAATACTAGCTAAAATAATAAATCTAGGATATAATACTATCTCACATAATAAATGCTGCACACACACACAAATTATGCTAACATTTTTCTCAGTGGAGCCTGGGCTAAGTGAGACACTGTCGCCCGTCCTGTCCACCCCCCACCCTGTATGAGGCACTCAACAGTAAAAGACTGAAAACTTTCCCTCTAATATCTAAGCTCCACAACAACCTAAGTAAGTCCATTTCCACCACTTCCAGTCAACACAGTACTAAGAACTCTAGTTGAGCACTAAGACAAAGACTAAATAAAAGGTATTCAAACTGGAAAAAAAAAAGATGTAAATTGACTGCCTTTAGGTGACTTGATCTTATCTGAGGAAAAGAATCATACATTCCCCCCAACCCTTCCAAAAAAAAAAAAAAAAAAAACCCTGTTAGAATAAACACAACAAAGCTATAAAACACAAAAATCAATAAAAGTGAGATGTATTTTTATATACTAACAATAAATAATCCAAAAATGAGCCTGGTATGATGGTTTAGACCTAGAATCCCCACACTTGGGAGGTGAAGGTGGGAGGATCACAGCACAAGTTCAAGAGCAGCCTAGTGTGATTTATACAAGGCAAGTTACAGGCCATCCAGACTACATGGTTAAGTCCTGTCTCAAAACAAATACAAATAAAGTAGACATTAACTATTTTATTTACAACAGCATTAAAAAAGAATACTTAGGAACAAATGCTGGCTTGATGAGAGACTTTGACACTGAAAACTGAAAACCACTGCTGAAAGTACTTTTTCATTAGTCCATGTGTGAAGCAAGAGACATAAGAGACAAGCATAGTCCATGGGGAAGAAGGAGAAAAGCTGAGAATGAGCATACCTATAACTCCAGCACTTCCAGGCTAGAAACAAGATGGTCAGGAGTCCAGGGTCAGTCTGGGCTACATGAGACCTTAATAGAAAAAAGTGGAAGGGGCAAGGGAAGAGGAAGGGAAGGAAGAACAAGGCTGAAATGCAAATGAAAGATTTAAAATTGTTAAAACATTAAGTCTAGAGCCGGGTGGTGGCGGCGCATGCCTTTAATCCCAGCAGAGGCAGGCGGATCTCTCTGAATTCGAGGCCAGCCTGGTCTACAAGAGCTAGTTCCAGGACAGGCTTCAAAGCCACAGAGAAACCCTGTCTCGAAAAACAAAAACAAAAACAAAGTCCCAGCACTCAGGAGGCAGAGGCAGGAGAATCTCTGAGTTTGAGGCCAGCCTGGTCTACAGAGCAAGTTCCAGAATTGATAGGTTACACAGAGAAACCCTGTCTGAAATACCACCCTCCCCCCAAAAGGTCAAGACTTGATCATGGAGGGTAAAAGTTATTGCCACCAAGCCTGTGGACCTAAGTTTGATAGCCATAATCCACAAAGTGGGAAGGAAAGACCCAATTTCCACAAGTTGCCCTCTGACTTCCACAGGTGCAAAAGAGCACTGACACACATGTACACTCACAGTTTATGCACACAATCACACATACAATAAATAAGTGCAGAAAGTTAGTAATACTCAAAAGCAATTTACATATTTAACAGAACAACAAAATCCTAATAGTTTTCATTAGAAAACTCACTTTAAAATTTCTATAGCATCTCAAGGGATTCCAATGCAAAACAATCATAAAAAAGAACAATGCAGAGGATCATGTTTGTTGATTTTAAATCTTAAGTACAAAGCAGATATTAAAAACAGCCTGAAAACAACATTAACAGACCTAGAGAACCCCAAAATAAAACCTAGCGCTTATGGTTCAATGTCCTATCTCCCTCCTTCCCTTCTCCTCTTTCTCATGGCCTTGTACACACTAGGCACACTTTTTACAACTAAACTACACTCCCAATCCCTCAAATGATTTTCATTAAGGTGCTAAAGCCATTGAACTGGGAAAATTGGACAGCTATACTTAAAAAGATAAACATAGTATTTGAAACTATAAAATTCTTAAAAGAAAATTAAATAAAACCTTCATGACACTGGATTTGGCAACAATTTCCATATAAGACACCAAAAGAAAAATGAGATAAGCAGGAATCCATCATAGTCATAAACTTTTTAATAGACTACAGATGTAGCTTGGCAGTAGCAGACCATGGAGTTTGCATCCCAACACCATAGGGTAAATTTTTTTTTTTTTTTAAGTTTTTGCTAGGTGTGGTGATACATGCCTGCAATTCCAGTTTGGGAAGCACAGAAAGAAGGGTCACTAGCTCAGAGGCCAGCCTGATCACATAGCAAGACTAGATCTCAAATAACGAACAAATAATCATTTTTATTGGTATCAAAGAAAGAAAAGGCAACCCACTGATTAGTAGAAAACATTTGCATTCTGCTATAGGTGTTATGCCTGACCTGAGTTTGAATTCAATCTCCCCCAGCCCCTAAACTATAAGACTAAAGGAGAGACCTCCACATACATGTTGTGGAATGTACACAAGCATGCTAGCACCCACACACAAGTGCATGTGCACATACAAAATAAATGTAATTTTATAAAATTATGTCTGATAAGATATCAATATTCAGAAAAACCAAAAAACTCCTACAATTCAACAAACAAACAGAACTTGATTTAGGAAACAGGCAAAGGAGCTGAGCATGGTAGTGCATGTCTGTAACTCTAGCACTAGGAAAGATAAGTGTTTTGATGATAGCCTGGGCTTCAAGACCTCTCTCAAAAACCCAAAGGGGCAGATGAGGTGACAAGCTACAATAAATAGAGGAAAAGATATTCATCACTAACCATTAAGTAAATGCAAGTTAAAACACAATGATACCACATCACACTCTTTGGGATGGCTTAGTATAAAAAGAGGGGAAAGCCTTCACACACACACCCCCACACACACCCCAGGACATGATCTTTGTGATTACTGGTGGAAACGTAAACTTTCTTGGGCTTGATAAACACCCAAAATAAATGTCTTGAACGGGTTATTTTTACATCACGTTCACAGCAGCGTTATACATAGAGGTTGAAAGATGAAACCAACTCAGGTGTCTGAGGACAGATGAATAAACAAAATGCAGTGTATACTTAGAATGAGTTGTTCAGCCTCAAAAAAAAAAAAAGAAAGAAAATTCTGACACTGTACAACATGAATGGACCATCAACCCAGTTGCAAAAAGACAAATACTTATGATTCTATGATTACATTCTTACCTAGTCAAAGTTAGAGACACAGAGTTGAATAAAGGATTTCAGTGACTGAGGTTAACCATGTTAGTGTTTAAAGAATACAGATTCTCAGTTTAGTGAAAGAATTCCATTCCTCAGATAAGGGTTGGTTGTGCCACTTCGTAGCAGAAAATAAACTTAGCATGCAGGGAGTTTTGAGTTCAATTCTCGGTACTAGGGGAAAAAAGAATTCTGCCAATTGGACCATCAACATCATTCACCAGATAAAGATGCCAGTTGCACAAACCAGTGTAGCCAAGTTCCACCCCTGGGACCTACACAGTGGAAGGAGAGAACTAACTCTCACAATAGTTCACTGACTTTCACCTGTGATCTTTAACTTTATGCATGTATACACAATAAAAATACATAAATTCTAGTAAAAAGAACTTTTTTTTTTTTTGTTTTTTGAGACAGGGTTTCTCTGTGGCTTTGGAGCCTGTCCTGGAACTAGCTCTTGCAGACCAGGTTGGCCTCGAACTCACAGAGATCCGCCTGCCTCTGCCTCCCGAGTGCTGGGATTAAAGGCATGCACCACCACTGCCCAGCAGAACTTTTTTTTTTAGTGCTGGAGAGGTGGCTCAGTGGTTAGGAGCATGTGTTGCTCTTCCAAAGGACCAGAGTTTGATTCCCAGCATCTGTATCAGGTGCTCACTACTGCCTGTGACTTTAGTTCCAGAGGAATCAAAGTCTCTAGCCTCTACAAATACCTGCCCTTATAAAGCACACAGAGACATACACACAAAAAAATACATACATATATATATATATACACACACACACATATATATGTATACACACACATAATTTTAAAAGGTAATTCTGCAGATGGCAGCAGTAATGACTGTACAAGAATGTAAATGTGTACAGAACTGTACAATTATCATTACTTAAGATAGTAAACTTTATTACATATATTTTACCACAATAAATATATATGCACACATACATTATCTGCTAGGTACCTTTCTTACTGTCTTTAACCTATCCAGTTCAATGGTAGAACATCCTTGCGTTTGATTTCTAGCACTACAGGAAAACAATTTTGAGATAAACTTTGCTGGGTACAGTGGCACACACCTGTAATCTTAGCATTTGGGAGGCAGAGGAACAGTTCTCATTTACGATCTCATCAGCTAGCTACTGTCTTCCTGGTTCATTTTATTCTTGTCTTCTTTTAACTCAACCTGTGGACGACAACTTATAACAAACAATATCTTTAAAAGTTTGTTATAATTTGCATAAAAGAAAAATTCAAATCTCAATTTGGCAATAAAATCCTTCTACAGAGATAACCTTCTGGCTGCCTATCGTTTCCTATGAAAAACATCTCCCCAAGAAACTCTACTGTCTGTTGGTTTGTCTCCCTCTATTCCCTTTCTCCAGGGCTTTTTATACAATTGCTTTTTTCTCACAAATTGCTCCAACCTCTCTGTAAACACAAACACTCATGAGCCAGCTGAAGTTTCAAATGTCCCAGGAAGTTATTTAGACTCCTAAGGCCCTGCTAGAACTTCCTCTACCCTGAACTCCCACAGCACTCTCGTATTAGAACTCACTAGATTGGCTTCTAGACTCATGTTAGTGCAACTTTTTCCAATAAGAACCCTGAGGCAATGTCTATTATATATTAATTTTTTCACTTCCTCCCCTAGCTCTGGAATAATTCAAGCACAAAGCAGACCTTCAATAATCACTTGAGTAATCTGAGCTCACTGACTAAACTATGAAAACAGAATCACTTGATTCTGTTATATTTTTGAAAGTTGACCCGTGACATATCATAAATAAAATTCTGTAGCCCAACGAAAGGACAGAAGGAAACTAGTCAGTAGAACCTGAAAAACCACTGTGTTTTAAATCCTAAAGTTAGAGCCAGATACAAAAAACTTCTTGAGATGCTCATCATGTTGGGACGCAGACACTATAGGAGTTAGGTTTTACAGAACAAAATATTGACCTGTGGGCTTTACTGAACTCATGCAAAAATGAGCCAGGCTATAATTTGATGAGAACCTAGTCACGAACCTAAGAAAACCTCAAATGAAATGTCACTCGATTTTTAATAAATATGGTGTGTCTGTGGGGGGGCTCTTTAGCAGTTATTCTGAGGTGGCTGCCAGGTTCGGAGAGGTGCTCATTTCCGCTTTCAACTTTTTTGTGTAAAGGCCTAGTGATTGGGATGCTCAGTGGCGGAGAAAGCAATCCACAGAGAGTAGGCAGCGCAGGAGAGGAGTGAAACGAGCTTCCTCCATAAACCGTAAGTGCGCAGAAGCCTCGTCCCGGCTCAGGTCTCAGCCTTCCCTGGCTAAGACCCATGGCAACTCACCTTTCGGGGTCCCCTTCCCCACTTTAAAACACACCACCAAATCGCTAAAGGTTTGACTCCCAAATCCCAAGACAAGTCTAATCTCAGCCGCTGATCACGATGGACAGTTCACAGAACTTCCAGCCTTCCTGCCGCACTGACAACGTGAGCAATCTTTGAAGACAAACGGATGCTACTCAGAGACAAAAGAGACCGGCGGCTGGGAAAGCTAATGAAGTGCCAAAGTTCCCCCCTGCTCCTTCCCGGCGAGACGCTTTAGGCTGCTCTGCGAACGAGGCCTGCTCCAGAGCACTTACTCTGCGTGCTGCTATGTGAGAGGCGCCGCGCTAGCTCCGAGCTCAGACAACACTCCGCGGAGTTTCTCCGAAGACGGCGAGAAAGTTCTCGCCCTGGAGGGTGAGAGTGAGTGCGAGTGCGCGCAAGGGAGTAAACCGCGGAGCCGAAGAGGGGGCGCTGGGGAGGCACGCCTTTCGCCCAGTACTCCGGGGAGCTCAGCCTCCGCTCCCCCGGCCACGGCTCCGTCTCGTCCCCCCCCCCCACCTACCTGTCAAAGCTCAATGCCAGTTTCGTCCCCCCCCCCCCCGCCCCGTCACTCACCCCGGACGATTCCCTTCCGCCCGCGGCGGGGGGCCCACCCCGGGCCTGCTCCTCCCCAAGCTCCGGCCCTCGGGCCTCACGCCCACCCGCGCGCGGCCCCGCACCCCGGAAACAGGCGTCCGCGCCGGGGAGCGGGTTTCCCAGTCCAGGGGTGCGGCGGGTCCCGCCCCTCGAAGCCCGATGCCGGGAGTCCGTCCCGGCGGCCACCAGGGCGGGGGTGGCTGGGTGGGAGGGGCGACCTCTCGCCCCGAGCGCCGCGCCTCCGCCTCGGCCCCCCGTCGGCGGCGCGCTGTCCGGCCCGCCCCTCAGGGCGCTGGGACCGGCCCGTCCCGCGCCGGCGCGCTGGGCCCTAGACGGCCGGCTGGCCAGCGCCTCGGCGACCGCCGCGGCGTCCGGGCCTCAACCGAGGCGCCACCACGCCCAGCCGGTGCCCCTTCCTCAGCCGGACGTCCCGCACCGCGCGGACACGGAGAGGGCTCCTCAGCCTCAGACACCGGGGGGCTCACCTCGGAGGCTCCTCCCGCCGCGGCTGCCGCTGGGACCGCTGCCGTCGCCTCCGCCGCCCCCAGCGCCGCCGCCCGCACTGGCGCCGGTCCCCGCGGCCATTCTCCTCTAGCCGCCGCCGCCCTCCCCTCTCCTGTCAGTGGCTTAGGCTCCGGGACTGTTCCAGGTTCCCCCTGTCGCCATTTTGACTCCGACAGGGAGCAGGAGGGGCTCGCTCCGGCGCGGCCCTGGCGCGCTTGCGCCGCTCTGCGGAGCCGGACGGCCCCGCCCGCCCCCGCTGTCGGCACGCCCCGGTCACGTGTCCCGACGTCGGCGCGCCGGGTAAGGGGAGGAGGGGCACGCCGGGAGGCGCGTTCCCAGGGCTTCGGGCCAAGAAGCGTGTGCGCGCGCATTCTTCTGCCAAAGTCCGCCCGAGGCGGCTGCGAGGGGGCGCTGGGTACTTGTTGCAGCACCCTGCACATAACCTGGCGTTGTAGCTTATTATTCGTTGTGTCTGAGTGGAATGATCGTCACTACGTACAGGAAAGCCAGTTCCACTGATTCATTTCCTTTCGGCGGCTGCCATCCACCGGGTGTTGGCTTACAAAAAACCCTGCGATCCGGAGGAAGACTCCTTCCTGGCTGGCTTTGCGTTCCGGCGGCTCCTTTTTGTTAAGAATTTCGTTAAACATTTTGCAGTCTTGGTACTTTCATAAGTAGTACCTTGCTTGTTACCTAGTAGGCGAGAAGAAAGACACTGTAAAGTTTGAACAACAAAGAACTAGGCTGGGAGAGACATCTCTTCCATCAGCAGCTCTTGTTTATGATTTTGCGATAATTCCAGCGATGCAGTCACAAAAACGACTTACGTTAATGGAGTGTCCTGTAGTTTTCCAAACACAGTTAAATACATGGTTTCTGTCTGAACGCCAAAACCTCGCTTTGAGGTAGTTGGGACAAGCGTTATTATCACTGTTTTACAGCTAAGGAAGCGGGCAAGCCAAGACTAGAATCCAGGCTGTGTCCTCCAGGCATTTGCTTTTTTCCGTCTTTCCCAAGTCTTTCCGAAACAAGTTTCCTGCCACATTTCCTTTTGATGGTGTTAGATTTATTTTTATGTATATAAATTCTCTGCCTACATGTATGTGCCCAACGTTGCCTGCCTGGTGCCACTGGAATTATGGATGGTTGTGGAGCCACCTCTTGAGTGCTAGGATTCCAGCGCAGGTCCTCAGCAAGAGCAGCAAGCGCCTAAATCATTGATCCATCTTTCTGACCCCTTTATGGTTCTTTTGAAAGCATCTCAGTAAAAGCACCTGCACGTAGTTCCTGAATAAACGGACTAGGTTTAGCCTGTTTGACTTCTTAGTTCCAGAATAATATTTTAAAGATATAGCTGGCCCTTAGTTAGCACTTTCACTTTCTTAATTATATACATGCATATACATACGTGTGTGTGTGTGTTGTGTGTGTGTGTGTTGTGACCTGTATGTAGCTCAAGCTAAACTTTGGCTTGCTGAAATTGTCCTTGAACTCCTAGTCTTTCTAGTTCCATCTATAGGGCGATGGGACTACAAGAGTGTATCATCGGGTCCAGAAATCCACTTTACTTGACTTCCTTCCGTTGACTGTATGCAACATTTCTGATGTATGGGTCATGATGGTGAAGTTACAGTTAATGAAACTTGATCCAATAAATGTATCCTTACTCGGTTTTCTGGGAGGTGGATTTGAAACTTGCTCTGGAGTTTCCATGTGCTTGACTCTCTATTAATAAACACCATGTTTGTTTGGTTTGGTTTTTCCAGACAGAGTTTCTCTGTGTAGCCTTGGCTATCCTGGAACTCTAGGTTGGCCTAGAGCTCACAGACATCCACCTGCCTCTGCCTCCCCAGTGCTCGGATAAAAACGTGCACCACCACACCTGGCAAATACCGTGTTTTGCAAGTCATTTTCCCCTTGTGATTGGCATTGTGTACAGGGAAAAATGGGTGTGGTTTAGGTAAAAATGGCAAGCTTTAAAAGATAAAAACAATGAAATCTTGTCATGGGTTTGGTTTCCGGTTTTCTTTCTGTTTTATGGTAAAAAAGGATTCCAACCCTCTGATATGTGTTCTGGTTTTGTTTTGTTGAATATATGGTGTTTGAATGTGTGTTATGCAGGTCTGAGGACACTCTCGGGAGTCAGTCTTCACTTTTCACTTTGAGACAAGGTCTCCCTCTTTTCATTTTGTTCAGTTGGCCTTCGAGCTTCTCCTGTCTGCTTCCATCTCCCCATGGTATCACTGATGTCACAGATGAAGACACTGTGTGCAGACTTGCTTGAGTTGTGGAAATTTGAATTCAGGTCCTCACAGTCGAATGTCAAACACTTTACCCACTGAACTCTGTCTTCCTAGCCCTTGTTTTAAAAGATAGTTTTATCTTTATTGTTTTAGAGATTTGGTAAAGGTCATAGATTGTTTTTGTCACCTTCCAGTGGAAGAACTTCTATTTCTCTGAATATTTTCTTGAATTTTTGAAGGACACTTTGTGTTTTTCTTGCATTGATTCATTAACTCCTTTCAAGAAAGAGCTCTTCCTGGATTTGTTAGTTTACCTTTTCTTCTTAACTCTTTATGTCATCTCTATTCTAATCCTTGAAGATCTGGAAATTGGTCTTTTTGACATTAAGATGACCCATGCAGGTAGATCCACTCCACTCTGACCAATGGTAAAGAAGTTCAAGCATACACCTGCTCATTTTATTGAAATAGGAGGTTTGACCTTGGGAATGGCTGCCTTCTTGGACGGGTTCACTGCCTAAACAACAGAATGCTAATGACTTCTCAAAGTATTGAAGCAAATAATTGTTCTAGTTGTCCTTTGTATCATGTTAAAGCAGTCTTCTGTCTTCATCCCCTTTTGGTATTGCTGATTTGCTCTCCCCTCACTATCCTAAGTCTTAGTGATTCTTTATTATCTCTGGTCCTCCTACTTAACTTTTTTCTAATCCTCATGCCCCTACCCTGGTAACTGGTATACTTGTTGAAGCTGGCCCCTGACACACCCCTAATATCTGACTCCTGGTTATTACTTTTATGGTAAAATGCTGCAGCTCCCCGAGTGGTGGCAGTGGGGCCACGAGACCACGGTGGGCCACAAAGGCAGCTGGTCCCAGGCAGGGAGCCATGCAGTGTGAGAGACAGAGACCTATTAGGCACACCATGCAAAGAAAGTGGGTATTTATTTAGTGGGGTATGGAGGGGAAAGAGGGGAAGGGGAGAAGTGGGGAGAAGGGAGAGAGACAGAAAGGAAGGAACTCAGGCTGGAAATGGAAGAAAGATTTGCTTGCCTCAGCAGAAGGGATGTGGGGGGGGGAGTGAGGGGATTGTTTCTTAAAGGGACAGGACAGACCATTACAGATATTATTAAGAACAATTAGAATTTGTGCTACAGTTTTCCTTAACTAAGAGGAGAATGTGTACACATTAGGAGAGAAGGAAGAGCAGAGACAGAAACAGAGAAATTGAGAGAAAAGCGATGACAACATTTTAACATTTGTGCTTAGATTGGTCCAAATCTAAACCACCCCCCAATTTTATGTTTTTAGAAGCTATTTAGTGCTCCTGACTCCTCATTTTATCTCTAGCTGGTTGGAAGTGGAAAAACAGTGGGCCTATGTTGCTTGCAATCCAGAGGTCTGAGTTCATAGCCAATTCTTCCTCCTCCTCCCTCCCCTTCTCCTCCTCTTCTCAGAGTCCCATTTACATGGTCACCAATCTGGCTGACTCCCGACCAGCAGAATAAACAGCCAGACTCAGGATTCTTCCCGGATCACGCTTTATTTGAGAGTACTTGGTTGAGGAGCAGGAAGCGAGAGAGCGCCTCTAGGTTGAAGGGAGAGCGGGAGGCGAGAGAGAGAGATCTAAAATGGCAGCTGCTTATATAGAGAGATATGACGCGACTCACGCCTTGATTGGCTGCTATGTACCCGCTGGCACCAGAGTCCTCGGGATTGGTTAGGGACACCTAGGTTATTGTGCATGCGGGAAGAGCCTGGACGCTCAGTCCTGAAGCATTGCCAAATATGGAATTGTTTACCTCCAAACTGCAAGGATGCAAGCGTCATCTTGTAATGGCGTTTGTGCCCATGGCTCCCTGCAGTTCCCCCTTTTAGTTTAAATTCCAAGGCAGCAGGTAAGAGTAGAGGTCTGATCTCTGTTAAAATGTAGGACATATGTACCATCACTCATCCAGGCGTCCTCTGCCCAGAGGGTAACAGACCTGTCCGGTGCCTTTTACACAGAGATGGGAACTAGGGCACCTACCCATATGCACTCAGACTTGCTCTTCTTGTGACCAGCATTATCTGGCCACAAGTGCAGTGCTCAAGCCTTACACCCTGTGCCCAGAGACCTTCCGTTTTGCCACATACCTTTCCCAGTGCAATGGGACTGGAAGTCCCTTGGGGTGCAAAGGCTATGT